>WAAE01007939.1:0-112831 GCA_013400495.1 Nicator chloris
AAAAAAAAGACACCTAAAATTGTTTTAATCCTTTACAGTTACATTAAAATGATGTGGCTGTCCATCTGATAAATTGATTCCATTGTATCTGTTCTGAATTTATATAGATAGCAAAGTTCTGCACGGTCATAAATGATTTATCTTTTGTATTTGGAGGGGAGTCATAATCATTCACCCTTTTTCAAGTCTAGTTTGGCAACTTTATCTCGCAGTTTGCATTTCTGAAAGTGGAAATATATTCTGCAGCTTTTGATGTGTTGATTGGTAAGAAGGTAAAGACAGCTGCACACATGTCTCCAGAGACTCAGCTCAATGGCTAAATGAAGACCTCTAGTGCTTTCTTGTTAGCCAAGATAGATCTACATCCAGATGAACCACAATTAGTCAATAGTGAAGGCTATAGGTTCATGTGATCAGAAGCCACAAATCAGTTTTCCCTAGGACTTAGTTATTGGCAGATAGTGCCTTAGGCTATGCCTTGCTGCTGCTTGCCTGACTGTAATTTTTCCCCTAGTGAAGTTTTTAAAGTCACATACTGCGGCAGGAGCTGTGATCTCCTGACAACATGGCTGTCACTGGCCTGTCAAATATCAATTGCTTATCAAACAGATTGTCTGCTACTTTCATGTACCTGGCTCCTTGCTATTAACAAAGCTTAAAATGGCTGCTGGTTTCTGAACTGCTATTTACTCTGTTGGTGCCCATCTGCTTACCCACATACATCTCTGTTTTTATGTGGCATGGCCCAAATCCTTTCTTCCTGTGACTTCGATGGCAGCACACCTGAATGACATAGCCAAGGTGGCTGTGTATCATTGTGAACCTGTGAAACTGCATCAGTAAACCAGGAAGGAGCCCTAATTCCTGCTGGAATCTAAACCCTGGGCCAAAAGGATTTTATTTCAGAATGTTTGTTTAATGCATTTATTTGCATGGCTAGCCTCACGCTGCAGGCTACTTTGCATTCAGTTTTGGCTAAAATTAGAAACAAAAATATATTGTGAGGAAATTCCATTTCAGGCTTTCCAAGAACTTGAGGGTTGGTGGGGTGGAAAATTACACAATTCTCACAGTGACAGATAAATATGATTTCCTAATTTCATGGGCAGCTAAAATAAGTCTCAGAGAAGCTGCATTACTTCCTCACCCACAGGTCTTATCATCTGCCCCTATTTGTAGCTACCAGCCAGTCTGTCTCCTGTGCAGATGATTTACATGCCAAAATGGCTTCTAGGCAGCACACTAGTTGAATCAAATCACACCTTTCTCAGTGCTGCTCTGCAAATAAAGCAAAAATTAAGGCCAGTAGAACTAAAAGTAATTTTTCAATGAACTGAGCATATAAAACGTGCTTTAAAATTTCCAGCACCCTGCAGTGATGGTGATTAGTTAAAGAAACACCACAGCCTTGTTACTGTCACATCTTTCAAAACCTTTTTGCATTACGCAAAGGTGGTCTAAGAAATTAATTAAAATGTTGGACAATAACATAATC
This sequence comes from Nicator chloris, assembly GCA_013400495.1. Lineage (NCBI taxonomy): Eukaryota > Metazoa > Chordata > Aves > Passeriformes > Pycnonotidae > Nicator > Nicator chloris. The sequence goes on from WAAE01007939.1 coordinate 1,496, forward strand.
AGGGATATCTATATTTGCAGTCTTTTCTCTGTGCTTGCATACATCTTTTATCTGTCAAGTACAGCAAATAGCTAATTAGCCCCCTTTTAAGTGCTTCACTGCTTATATTGGAGCTATAGTCATGCTCTAGTGGGAAGGTTTCCAGGAAACCTGATATATATTCTCAGCTGAAAGATCATAAGCTTATTTGTAGGCTACTAAGAAATTGGTAGAGATTTAAAAATGTTCATTTAAAATTACGGTTTTTTGCATTTCTCAAAGCACATCTGATCTGTTGGTGTTTTTAAAATGGAGCAAGCCAAACCCCAGAGCCCCTGTGTGGCTCCTACATAGCAAAATTTTTGCCAATATCCATGAGAGGGTTACTAAATATGAGCTCCTGGATATCACCTAATGTGTTCCCTAAAAGATAGGGGTTTAATATGACTGTTGTGACTCGTGTTAAAATCTTGCTCTGATTTGCTCATTTTCTGCTTGGCAAAAGTCCAGCATAGTTGGAACTAAACGAATATGCACTTATTTTGACGAGCTGCCTTAAAAGTATTAGCTAGATAATGTGTTACACCACTGTGTATTAGCATTAAAGCAATGAATTTGACAAATAAACAAATCACTTTAATTTTACATGTTGATCAAGAACATTACAAGTCAGAGAGATGTTGGGGGATTCCACTCCCTCTTTCTGCATGAAAATCTTTATGATAGAAAGGCCCCTTTGAGGGTTACCATAACATAAAATGTCACATGCCATCTCATGCTGACCACAAAAATAACTCAAGGCGCCACTCTGCTGCAATTACCAGCTGTAAGATTATGATGTTTTGACACAGGTGAGGCAAAGACTTCCAGGCACAAATAGAGCGAAAGTATGAGTTACACAACTATTTCCTCACAAAAATACCGTGTATTACTTATACACTAAAAATGTACTAAGACTTCTATTCAGACACCTGAAACTAAGTTTGGCCATCAATTAATTTGCAACATGACAGCAGAATTTGACCACAGTTTCTACTTTCTTCTGGTTTCTACTGGTAAAAATTTCTACTAGTTTATTTGCCTTCTGAGTAAGTCTGCTTGTGTCTGCTCCTCTCCCTCATTGACAAGTATAAATTATGGCAGAAGATGATTGAATACCAACATTTGCTTATGCTCCACTGTCTTTCATAAATGTGAGAGAAACTCTATCCCTGTTTATTCACCAAGCAGTATCTTTCTGCAAGTGGTGTGGCTGAAGATATGCTAGGCTACTTATGAGGTAGAATATTGTATATTTGAAAATAATAATCACATAGCTCTATGTTTTGGTCCGGTGAAAGGGCATCTTACAGACACCAAGCAATATTTTCTATGATAGCTGTTTGAGATGTATATAGACTACATAGATTTTTAAATCCAGCTTGGGAGTAGATCATTATGTTAAAAAATTTGTATAAAAAGACATTAGATAGTCACTTAGTTCTTCCTTTCTGTGCAAGTTTGTTTTGCAAAATTTGTCATTTCCCTGATATGTACTCCTGTAATACCTCTTTAACAATTAATTTATTTGTTGGTTGGTGGAATTTGCAGCTGCAGCTAAAAGAACATAAGACTAATATACCAGATGAGTTACTTCTATAGCAAATGCCCTCACACGTGTCTAGGAGCAGTTCCACAGTGCATAAAAATAACTCTCATATCAGCCCATCCAGCTTCATAGATTTCCCCAAGTTGTTTGCCAATGCTGAGTAAAACATCCCTGTTGGAGATGTGTTTCCCTGAGGGAGGTGCCTCGCCACGGGTCTCTGTCATCCCTATGCTACTCTTGAATGTCAGGGGGGTGCTCCTGGTCTGAGCCTTCCATATGGAGCTTTTTTGAGCAAAGGAGAAGGATAGATCACAATCCTGCAGCCTTGGTATTAAGGTAGATTTGTGGGTAGGAAGGCTTCCACATTGCACTCTTCAACGCAAAGTAACTGAAATACTCATTGGGTTGGCGCTGGGGCATGAAAACCTCTCCTTACCACCACTACCAGGGAACTGAGTTGCCCTAACCCTAGTGTTTAGTTTGAAAGTTTTGATAAATGTCCCTGTATGGCAGGAGAAGCTGCAAAAATGAAAGCCCAGGATTCTGGTACTGGGCAGCAAAGTGGGAGATGCCGAACTGACCGGATGGGTCCAGGCTGCATTTTTGATTTCTGAGAAAGGTATAATAACAGTTCTTTGCCTCACTGAAGTGTCATGAGTTTACATATCCTAATACCTGTGAGATGCTTTGTTCTGTGGTGAGGAGGAGAAAGGGTAGTTGGGAGAAATGGTACGTACCCCACACCCATTAAACACTGTAATGTGCTCTCCATCCTGCCTCTGTGCTCACCCTTGTCTACATAACTATACAGAATCATAGTATCATTTAGGTTGGAAAAGACCTTTAGGGTTGCTGAGCCCAGCCATTAGCCCAATACTGCCAAGACCACCACTAAACACTGTCCCCAAGTGCTGCACTTACACATCTTCTAAATATTTCCAGGGATGGTGACTCCACCAATTCCCTGGGCAGCCTGTGCCAAGATTGACAAAAGGACATGAGGACATCTATAACTATACAAATATACCTATTCTGTTAAGAGTCTGGATCAGTTTTGGTCCTATTTCAGTCTCTGGGTAATTTTTTTTGAGCGTGATGGGTTTCAGCATTAAAGTGAATGAATGAAATTCTATACTTCAGCAGCATCCACAGGAGGGAAAGGAGAGAGAGGGGTGTTAGAGAAAGGTAAAGTACACATAAAACTGAATAATGTCACCTGCTGCTCCCCATCATGCAACTTAAGAAATGCACAGGAATTTACAATGTACAAATGTTCTGCTTTGTAACTACTGAATTTCATGGTTGCATATTTGCCACTTGTGAATTTGTAACTGGATATTAGCAATTCCAAATGACTGGGATGTTTCTGCACACGTAGCCCTTGAAAAAGTATAGTAAAAATAAGAGACAACCTGAGTATTCACTGTAGAGGGCAGAAAGGGAAACAGAAATGCTAAGAACTGTTGCACTATTAAACTGGAACAACCACGTTAAATATGCAAGCATGAGCTGATATGATCCACAAAGCATTTCCAAATGGATATAATAGAAACAGTTATATTGCCAAAGTAAGAGGTCAAAGCCAAAGGGTTGTGGGCAAGGTGGTTAAAATGTAGTGAAAGCGTTAGAAACTATTGCTAAGGCAAAACCCACCTATTATTTGATCCCTTTCTTCTACACAACGGGATTAGATCCAATCTGCCAGTGGTACTGGGTTTATACACCAGTATGTGAGAGGTAGAATTTGCAGAACTAAATTGATCCCTGATTTCATTCACCTCTTCTGAAATATTGCAAGCGTTGCAAGTATTAGATGACTAGAATGTAACATATTACAGCTACTACATAATATAAGTGCATGCAGTGATTCAAGCACTCTAGATTTATTATTATTTTTACTGTTACTGTTATTATTAATTATTATTACAATTTTGCTGTTACTATGAAAGTGTTAGAATTTGCCTTTTCATTTTGTGCTTTCTCAGCACATATTACATCAAGGTTCATGCATCCATCTGCCTGGGTATTCTTGATCTTACTGTCCTATCCTAATTTTTCCATTTTAATACTACTAAATCATATCTTATTAGCAAATCCTCGAACATATCATATAAATGTGTGGACTAAAGAAAGGAAAAATTGAAAAGGATGTAAAAATTTAAACATTACACACCAACTATTAAAATTTCCAAAATTAACGTTTTTCTAAAACACTATTTTCTAAAACAAATATAAAATTTTGCTTATAATTATGGTTCATATTTTTAGAATCTTCCTGATTTAGAAGGAAAACTAATTTCCATATTAAACAAAAAATCCAATTAGAAATCAACATTAAAAATGTATATACTGTATGATGCATTTGTGCCATATGGCAAAAAGCTTTATCTGCTTCCAGTGATGTTTGTGAATTCTAATCAAACCAATGGTTAGCAGAGTGAGGAGTTCATTTCCCCTTTCCTTTATTATTTTCAACCTTTTACCCTCCATACAGTTGGATTAGGAAGTTTTTTCCCTTTTCTTTAAGGCCCTTTGTTTGCGATCTGCTGGCCAAATTCATCTGTATGCATCATTTTCAGTAATATTGAGAGTTATACCTTCCATGAGTCTTTGGCACTGCATGATGAAGCGCTCTATTTATATTAAAATGAAGAAGTTCCTAAGGGAGACATAGAACAGAATGAAACAACAAACAGAGCTTTCGAGAGTGGATATGTGAAGTGACAGTGACAGCAAAATGGTAGCTCTCGTTACAGAGTGGCCCAAAGGGCTGCAGGAAGACTTATGGCATGAGCCACACTGGCTTGAACTTGGCAGCTCTTAGAGGCTTAAGTACTTGCCAGAAGAAGATGTTTTACAAGGCGGAAGTTAATCAAACAATTTCTCAAGATTGCACATCTTGATTTGGGGTGTCACTGACAAAAGACTTTGTGTGCAGCTTTGCCATATATAAATTAGAGGAATTATTTTAACATCAAGCCATATTTCTTCATTTAAATCAGCGTGCAACTAAATTGCTGTTCTTATGATTTACTTAGTCTAGATAATAGGAGAAACAAGACATGAACATCACACTATACGGCAACTAATGTCCTTCTGTTTTCAACTTGAGGGAAGGGAGAAAGTGAATTAAGCTGCTACTGAAATGTGCCCTGCAGTTCAGCTTGGATCAGATAAGAGCACTATAAAGTGGTTTATTGTGGCGGGGGGAAGCCGACATTAGGTTGCCTGGAGGAGTCTCTCAAACCAGTCATGGTGAGAATGGTGAGGAAAGCAGTGAGGTTGTTGTGCACTCTCTCCTGATGGTGCAAGCCATCCACATGGCCATCCTGAGGTACAGGAAGAGGAAAAGGATGAGAATTATATTAAAGGTGAATTTCAAAGAAAAATAATCTTTTGTGAAGTGAGAAAGAATATCAGATATGATTTTTTTAAGGAAAAAAAAGAAGAGATGGAGGAGGCAGGAGAGGGCATTGCAAATTGCAGTTTTCTTTGACCATCCAGGCTCTGTCTGGGCCAGCAGGTGGGGGGATACGGTGCTACCGGGAACAGAGAGTTAAGACTGAGCATGTGCAAAGGGAATGCTCTTTTATCTCTTTGATTTCATTATGTGATATTTGACATCATGTTCCAAAGGAAATACTATGGACGATTCATTCTGTCCCTTCTCGGGTTGTCAAGTAGCCACTTAAAAGTTAAACTTCCCACTGAGAACCAGGGGTAGATCCTGTGCTTCATTCCAGCACAAACAGGAGGCAGTCTACACTTGATATTACCCAACTCTAATAGCATATGTGTGAAGAACTTATTTTCAGTTTCAATATCTGCTACAAAAAGAGGGCACCTCCTGTTGGAAATAAATAAAGTTATAGTCGGATACTTTAATGAGCAAACTTGCTTGGGAAGAAATTAATTGTTCCCTGTGGATACAGTCTTGCATATGCTTATAGCACTGGTAGAGAGGAAAGATCACCTTTTATGATGCAAAGACATAACTTATCCTGTCCTTATCCACAGGAAGTCAAGCTTAGTATATTCTTCACATACTTTTTTTTAAAAAAAAAACCATCTCTATGAAAAACAATTAAACAAAAGTTTGAAGACTCTAAAACCACTTTCCGTCTTCTAAAATTACCTTCCCTTTTGTTGAGGATGTCTTTTTGGCAACAGTTATTGCAGAGGACAGGAACTGTCAATCAAGTAGGAAAAGTTCCAAGAAGCAAAAGGTAGACTTGTTTTTTTGGGATCCAATCCCTTACTATATCTGCCTCAGGTCATGTTGTCTGATACACCAGCATCCCTTCCACAGAAAATGTGTGTCAAACAAGAATTTCTAGTCACCACATACTTAGGGATCCCTCACTGTGGAACTCCCTTGGCATCCCATCCACTTGCCATTGCCCTGAGATTAGCAAGACCCTCCAGCTTTTCACTACTAATGCTAATGCCCTCAGAACAGTGGAAAGTGAGAAAACAAGGAGACTGGAGGTAAAGATTTGGATATTAATTTCCAAATAATAGAGTATAGAGGTTTATTTCTTTCTTTGCTACCAAGAATAGGAGAGTTATAAAGAGATTCAGGACTGTAAACTCTGCCCAGGGACAGCTGTGCAAATTGTCCATAAAGGGGAAAGTTTGAAGGAAATCTCCTTTCCAAAAGGGCTTATTTCCTTACAGATTTTAAATTCTAGCCGTGGAACATGTGAACAGTTTTTTAAAAAGTGCTTTCTTTCATTAAGATTTAAAAGCCTTTTACCAAACCAATTGTCCATTCTATCTTGATCCCACTCCTCATACAAAATGTGATCAAGTTTAATGTTAAAATGACACCATTTCTAAAGGGATTGTATGTGTGAGAGACTTGGGGTATTTTTCATGCATCAGCCAGTCCAGAGTGTGCATTTGTCTCTGCTCTTGGGGATGGCTGCTAAATGATCTGACGTGCATTTCTCAAGTCAAACTCTCATTCAGGCATCCACCTTCAAAATTCCTGGAGAGAGTGCAGCTAATCAATTGGAGAATGGCAGTGATGTGGGACTTCCTCCTTCTGGCAAAGCACTGCAGAAGAGGTACTCCTTTTATTTCCATATATTTCCATTTGTTTCTCTGTATAAGCCAGTTTTTCTGAGTTACTTTGGATGTCTTGGAAAATGTTCTTATGTTCTTAATGCGTTTTGACAGAAGTACAATTTTAATTTCTCTGGTATGCATTTCTGTATTTTCTTGATAGAAATAACACCTCTGTCAATGAAACAGAGAAATCTGTAAAGTTTGGTAGTTGACCAAACATAAAATAGGCATTCCAGAAGAGATTAGGGAAGGTAATGAATTGATGATATTAAGGCCTATTTAGTCAGACACAGGAAGAAATTAAGGGATGATTTTTTTTTTTTTAAATGTGTTTCACTCAAGAATTATTTAAAAGCCTTAAACATACCTCCTTAAAAAGCAGAATATCATGCAATCTTAGGCTAATTCTTCAGAGTTCACAGTGTGGCTAATTCAGCTAATAGAGAAAATACTGTGGGATGTGCCCCTTGTGACCTCTAAGGGTGAACTGGACCCCAGAACTTGGCACCAGTCTCCCATCACTCCAGAATATCCATCCTGAGAAATAAAACCCTCCTCCTTTAAAAATGTAACTAAATTGTCCTGCCTGCTGATCATTGGGCCAAGTACATTGTTTAATCAAGAAGTCTGTAAAACCATGTATACCTCTTCATGATTAAAACACTTGAGACAGTAACACTGAGTGTAAATGACACTATGTAACAGCAATTACACATTATTGCTTAGATCTCCTGCTAATGTAATTTCAAATAACCATGTTTGAGGCCATGTTTCACTAAGTCACTCTGTAAAGATTTCAAGTAAGAGAGATCAATTTTAATTAAGCACACATTTTAGAGATCATATAAAAGTGGAAAGAAAAAACCCTTTTCTTTTACTAGAGGGTTATTGAATATATTGTAGAAGATTGTTGTTCTGAATTTGTTAATTAGTCTTTTTTTATGATGTTAAAGAATTCGGAATTTAAAAAGATCAGGACAAAGCTAATTGTTATCTGTGAAAATTAATCAAAGTAAAAAAATAATATATGTATTAAATTCAAATACAGAGATAAAGCTACATTTACTCTATGATAACTGTTACAGCAAGTATCTTTATGTGAAATAATGTGTTGTCTAAACTTGCTAATGTAATATAGTTTAACTAAACTAGGAGTAGATAGCAAAATATTCAGATGGCAAAAAAAAGTTTTCCTCTAGACTGACTCAGCACTTTACCGTAAATCTAAGTCTTATTGTGTATAATTTTCTATCTGCTGTAGTTATTCCTTCAAACAAATGAATTCTTCCTTTCCTTCCTTTCCAATAAAATATGACTACAAAAAAAATTACTGAGGAGAAAACAAAAGGTACTTCCAATGTGTAAAATGCATTTTCAAAGAAAGAAAGAAGAAGAAAAAAACCCAAAACACCAGGACCCATAAATTGGCCACTGACAGCACACAGATAGCAGCAGTTTGAGCACTTACCTCTCTCTCTTACAGCCCCATGCTTGACTGCTTCATTACCTGTCTGCCACTGGAAATGGAGCATCCCAGGTTTCTTGCTCTTATGGATTTACTAATGACCTTGGTGTCTCAATGGGCTTCCAGTAGTTTGTAAGTGGATGAGGTGGAACATGTCTCCTAGCCTGTGGACACCAGCAACAAAGTCTGTCCTGGCCTTGTCTTTCCTTCTCACCTGAAGAGTCTCAGGCCAGCCTACTACAACTGCCCCACAAAGCTCAGCTCCGACATCCCTGGGCCCTCTTGCTTTTGCTTTCTGGGTCCCATTCATGATCAGCTCTTTGTGGGGGATAGTTAAAGTGTAGTGCAGGGTCTTTACTTATGGAAGGAGAGCCTTTCACCTGTAGTCTTCTGCACTGTTACAAAATTTGGAATTAACTAATATCAAGAGAAAGGCAATTTTTAATATAATGAAGTTGCAATAATGAAAAAAAATACCCCATGGTTTGCAAGGTTACTGCACTTCTCCAGAAAGAAGTGGAAGAGTAATTGCAACACACTTTGATTCATCAGGTTTTAGTTGCTGCTGTAATCATTTGACATTATATATGTGACCACCCTGAACATCTTGGTCACTAAAGGTCACTGGGTTAAAGCAATGTTTTGTACTGTGTTTTGAGGAAGCTGTGTTTATTTCATTGTTAATAGTTGTGTCCTGTTGCTATATTTTGATCTAAATTTTTCTTTTCTCTTTTCTTTTCTTTTCTTTTCTTTTCTTTTCTTTTCTTTTCTTTTCTTTTCTTTTCTTTTCTTTTCTTTTTTCCCCTCAGAAGATCAAAACCAGAGATACTGTATGTAATGACTGGCCAAATTTGCCTCTTCACTATAAACAATCACTGTAGGAAAATTAAGGTGCAAAACCATGCCTGGTGTAATTGTTGCATACTTATTAGCAGCTTTCCCTTTCCAGATTCTCTGGGTATTTGTTGCCCATGATAATGTGAATACTTAAGGGGAAAGTGTAATTAGCGACTGTGTAGTTCATTCAGTAAACATTTCTGAGCTGTTTGATGTGACTGAACTGAGCGTCATATATAATTTTACTCTTTTATCCTACCAGGCAACTGACAGCTCTCTAATCTCAGCCTCAGAGCTTTCACTCTGCTTGAACTTTGCTTCATAGAGGTCATTTTCCAACCACTTGGGAGCAGAAGCCACGTCCATTAAATCCCACAGAGTCGATAGATGCGATAATAGCTTTAGGCACATTTTCTTAGAACTCAGGGGGAAAAGACAATTTCAATAAATGTAAAGCTATACTATCTACAATCCACAGAATATGTAAGCAAGTCTCATAGGAACACATATTTCTTTTACCTCCTGGCAAGAATCTCTTTATTAATATGTATTTGTTTATTCTCACTATCAACACTTAATAAGGCTAAAAAGTCACACAAGATGCTTTAGGAAGGGAATAAAGAGGAAGAGAATGCACAATGTGAAATGACCAATAAAACATTCCCTCAGGTTTAGATATTGCAGACTATTAAATAGTCTAATGCATATTTCTCCCCTCAATAAAAGGCAGATGGTAATAGGGTATGTGCATGATGATCTGACCATCATATTGCAAATAGGAAGCCAAGCGTTAGCTCAACATACAAACTATTGATAGGAGAAAAGCAGAGACCAAGCATCTCTAAATACATGCTGTTAGCATGCCAAGGAGGCTTGTACACTTTTATATATTTTACATTTTATAGATCACAGCTCATCATAATAAACTTGCAGGTTGTATCTGTCAAGATAATTAACAGACAGTTCCTCTGTTGCAGACGTCTGAGTTGGAAGGACAGTTCTTCCCTTGACATTGCATCAAAGGGGAAACAACAAATATTAAAATAAAATAAAAATAATGAGAGTTCTCTCCGTTTGATCATAGCTACTTATCATAAAACCTCCCTCCATAATAAACAAACAATCCTTGCTTGACTGTCAAACTCACAATGAGATTGAAAAAAACTTTCCAGTTCTTTCAACATTTTTGCTATTGTCTTTGATTTTTTTCCTTGATATATTTGTGGTGCAAAGGAATAAATCTTGAAAGTAAAGTATCCCCTCCAGCAAAATATTTTACACCATTTGCCTTGGAGAATTCACTGCAGGGAAGAGAAAAAGAAGGGGAAAAAAAGCCCTGCAGAGTAGCTGGAACAGCTTCAAATTCAATAGCCTGTGAGATTTTCCTTTAAATGATCCTTCTAAATATAACAGTTCAATAGATCAGTGGTCAATACAAGTGTTATCTGCAAGCTGGAGCTATTCATTTCTGCTACACTGTTCCAATGCCAAGTGTTAGCCTGCTTTATAAGCTAGCACTCTTGCACATACACTTACATGAACATTAGGCAAAAAACTCAGCAAGTGGGCCTAGTGTTCCTATATTAAAAGGAAAAATAGCTGCTAGATCACAATACAGAATTTTTAATTGATTTATTTTTTCTTTAAAAGGTCCTTTGAGGAATGGTCAGAAGAATGTTGAACCTGAAGAGAGAAATGTTTCTGATGGTGAGTGAGAATTTGCACAGCCTCTTGACAAAAGTGAAACAGAGAAAAGAATTCTGTAGAATAATTGTACTCCATTGAAAGCTCATAGTCAGATATGGCTATCGTGTTTAGTGTCTGTACAGTAACACAAGGTTGAAAGCTTTTAGCAAATGAATTTCGAAATGAAAAGTGCATTCCACTCTGGGAGAAGAATTGGAGCTAAGGGCTGCCTCCTGCTTTAGTGGCTGCTTTGGTAGTGGTGGTGCTGACAAGGGCTTTCCTCTGGTCCAGGCTCCCAGGGTTAGGTTGGGGCTGACCTAGGGACTGCAATGGGATCGCAACCCAACATGCAGCATGGACCCCTGAGAATTCCTGGTAGCAGAAAAGGGAGGTGAACTCTCTTCCTTGTTCTGAGAGGCATTGGGCTTGGGGGAGGATGTAGGAGACAGCATTTGCTAGACTGGATGCCATTCCTACCCCTGTTTATACAGTTATTTTGGACAGTAGCAGCCTGCAAGGGTTACAGCATCTGCAAGGGACACAGATAACAGAGATGACCCACCTGCCGCATCACATTTTCCCACTGTTGATGTGTAGGCGTTGAGCCACTGTGCTGCTAGGTCCTGGCTTAAAACACTTTTTAAATACTTGGCCTTCCTTATTTGTGCTCACCACTCTGAGCACCATTTTCTGTGCACAGTTCACACTCTCTAGGAAGAGCCATGTAAGATCTCTCTTTGTCCTAAGATTAGTGTTTGTTCTTGCAAGTTCATCTTTAGCTGTCCAGGAACTGGAGGCCACTGGGAGTTGTGACACCTGTTTAAGACTTGATCAAAACATGAAAATGTGAACACAGCAGTCATTGTGCATGGCCTGACATCTCACCAGGTTACTTTGAGCTTTCAGACACATCACGTGGGAATCCACAGAAGCAGGTCTGCAGTTTTTATCTTGTAAACAGAACAAAGTGACATTTTCTCCTAAATGTCTAAGCAAGAAGTCAGTTTGTTCTCCAGAGATTCGCTGGGTTGCAGTTATCTGAGCGCAAGGTCCTGACCTGTCGAGCAAGCAATGTGCTAGAAATTGGCATTTCCTTTGGGAATCAAGGCTGAACTGCTAGTTCTGGGATATGATTTGGCTCTACAGTTATTTTATGCATTTCAGTGGTGGTACAAGAGCCCAGAGAAAAATTTTGGGAGAAAACATTAGAGAATTACTGTGGACAGAGGGAAAGTACTGTCAAAGAAGCTAATCAAGGAGAGAAAAAGAGCTCGAAAGGTTTGCTCCCTGTTGTATTGAAGCTGGTTATTCTGTTTCAAATCACGAGTGCTGAGCAGATTTTCCTGTTACAATATTTGTGGTTGTGGTCAGGCCAGAAGTGCATATTCACACTCAGAGGACCTTATTCTGTTCTTTATTTTTGTCTTTTGAGCGACAATTTTATTTAAGCAAGCTGCCACCTCTACTTCATTACCCTGGATCTGTTCAGTCTCATACCTTGGCCAGTCTTTTTGCCATTTCCTCTTACATGTTTTGTCCTCACCTCTCGTTCAAAGATTTAGAACTTGTATTTCCTCTTGCCACAGCCTCCTGTTTCAGACATTATCAGCAAGAGAGGTCAGTCTGACTTTCCAACAGCAGCCTGTCAGTCAATTCTATTCACCCCATCCATCACTGACCAACTGTTCTCACCCAAAGTCCTCTCACCCAAGCTATGTCTAAACATAGGAGACAATGTTCTTCCTGGTGTTACAAGCTTGGGTCTTTCCTACATCATTCACCCACTGTCATAGATTAAGTTTTCTTCATCTGGTGGTTTGATGGCCTTCTTTTCCAGCTCCATGTGTCTCTGTCTTCTGTGTCCAAACCTTAGCACTCCTGCCCTAGAAAGGACTTCACCTTACCTCATGTTTTGATGTGCTCTTTGGAATACTGCAAGTAGTCAAAAGCTGATTTTTTCAAGTTTGTTATTTACTTAAGCAATTCTTGTGTCTGGGAAACCAAGTGGGGAGTGATTAATTTATTAATATCACTTTGCTGATACAAGTCCAGAATTAATTCTTCTCACAATATATCCTGTGTATGAATAATAAATATAACTGAAATAATAACAGATTTACTATTTTTATGATCCATTTATGTCCCCATGTGATTCTAATAAGAACCCATGCTGGAAAGGAAGCCCTGAAGTTTTATTATGTCTGTACTCTAATCCTAATCCTCCAATGCAAAAAAAAAAAAAAAAATCCACCTATGCCAGAAATATCATGTGGAAACCAGAGACCTTTCTGTTTTTACTGCTGCTGTCCCAAATGGAGGTATATATGTGAACACTGCTGAGCTCAGAATTATGGTCCATGACCAGAAGTGACATATGCAGTGCCAGAAGACCTTATTCATTACAGATACAGGTTTCACATATTTATGCTTTACTTGAACGTATGGCTGATGATGGCTCCCAAGGATTGTACTGGCACACAGAGATTGTTTTCCTTTATTTTTGCCAAATTCCCCCTAGCATAGAAACAGTGAAGAAGGATACTTAGTTGATCCTGTGCTGCTCATCATTGCTCCGAGGCATTTTTCATTTTCAGGGCCCATTGCCTTTCTGTTAACTTGCTCTTGTGAACTGGTACAAAAAGATACCTTTATAGCATGGAGTCAGAGAGAAGAGTTCCTTTTTAGAGCTTTAACATGCTTTGAAGAGTAAAGTATGGTGAGTATTTCTGTAGCAAAATTTAACAGCTCTTTTGGACTTGTTGCACTGCGTTAGACAGGCAACCCTCTAAACAAGAGTTTCTAAACAGTAATTTACTTAATAGAGTATATTGATGGTCTAAGAGAGCTTGTTTCAAACATACTTTTTTAAAAAATCCTTTTTTAATATGAAACCACTAATAAAACTGAGGCATTAGATACAATTAGTGAATTCACTGCATTATCAAATTCTGCTCCGTTTTAAGTTGGTCAACTCCTTGAAATGCTCTAAGATATTTTTTTATATCTGCAAATCTAAAATGATCTCTGGGAAAAGCATTTTCTCTCTTAAAAGGTAAACAGAGAAAATGAGTTGAAAAAGGTAAAAAGGGTTTCTATAGCGTAAAAGCTGAAAGAAAAAGCTACAAATGGGATCAATCTGTCTTGCTCTTCCTCCCTTAATCCAGCACCTCAAGAATCAATGTCTCAAGTCAATCCTTCCAGATGAGGTGCTGATTGAGCTCCAGTCACTTGGAATGGTAGGAAGGGGGTTGCTTTTGAAAGTAAAGAGCCAATCTCCGCAGAAGAGTAACTTTACCTTATGTAAAATGCTGAAAGAGATATTTCTGCCACAGGAGAACGTGGAGGGCTGTGTGTCTGCATTATGGGATGGAGCTCAGCATCATCACCTCCTCAGCCAAATTTTACCATCTTTACTCATACAAAAATTTCATGAGAGACCTGTGACTAAAAGGCATAGTTGAGCCATGTGTCTCTGTTTTCCATCCTGTAATTCCTGGTTTATCTGACTCTCTCACAAAGGAAATATTGCAAAATACTGATTTTTTGAGATGAGGTGTTGGGGATTTTGCTAAGGTTGTTCACCCAGTAGGAAAATGTCCTGCCATCCCAGCAGACCTAAAGAGGCAAAACATGGAAGACCAGGATGTCAGGAAAGTTACCTTTTTGTGCAGCTCTCCCCTGCTGACAAGGAAGATCCTCAGCTGTCATGGATCCACTGCTGTTAGCGATTATCTGCAAAGTGCAATAGCCAGTAACTTCTTTCCGTTCTGCTTGTGATTTAGGGTAAAATTGTTAACCCTATACTCTACCTTAGCTGTGTGGACAAATTACAAGTTACTCAAAGCTCAACATGGCTGAAGGAATCTTTGGATGTCTGTATGAGGCTCCACGGAGATATTTCTTTCATTAGCATGCCTGAAAATGAAACAAAGGAAATCCATTCAGAGCTTTCTCCAATCCTGCTCAAAGAGCACAAAGCTCTGAAAAACCCCTACAGTAGAAAAAATGCTATGGTGGTTGCCAAGTCATGCACTAAGAAGTTAGTAAGTATTAAAATGGAGTCTTCTTTAATAATGCAGTTCTTTTATGCATGTAACTTGGGACTTAACTTTCAACTGAATAAGCAATTGAGAATGCAAAATGTTATTATAATTGTTATCTCATTATAGTAAGATGGTGCTCAGGAACTTTTCATCATGCAAAGTGTAGGATATATTCCACTTTGGGACACATGGAAAATGTGACAAGGAGAATGTTGGCCACAGTTCCCTCAGTTCAGTTCAGGCAGAAATTGTCCCAGTGTTTTGAAACTGTCTGGTGTTAGAGGAATGTTCACTCCAGAAAAGATGGGGAGTAAATTGAGAAAACATTTTTTTTTCAGAGCAATGACAGAGCTATTTTGTGTCATTCTAGATATCCCAACCAGAGCGATCGATGTAAGGCTGGTGCAGATGACCCATGGTGGATTGGAGGTCTGAGCCCCTCTGCAATAATTGGGTGAAAGGGATACCCAGGTACCCCACTGACACTCAATATCTGTGTTTATGCACCTCGTAGTTACTCTGATGATTACTGTTTTGCTTCAGGAAAGGAATATGTAAATGGAAAATTGCTATGAATAGTTTATTTTTTTGTTTTTAATTTAAGGAGAGCAGTTAATTATAGGATTGAGTTTTCAAGAGGAAAGGCCACACTTTATCAGTCTGAACACACCTACAGGTCTTAAACCAAGCCCTTAAATATGGACTGCTCTTATTCACTGCAAACAAGATTGACACAATGTCTTCATCTTCTTTGTTTGCCCTCATGTAATCCAAGCTGAGGTTTCAAGAGGAATGAATTTGGTAACTTGTACGTAGATACACACTGTGCCCATCAAACCATCCCCACAGACCAGTGACAGACCAGTCACCATGGCAGAATAAATTAGTTTATATTTGTACTCACTTTACCTTGCACTTCGGTTTGGTGATCCATGGATAGATAACACTAGAATTTTTTGTTCTCTTTATAAATGTGATCATTGATGCCAACACAGACAGTATAACATTAGAAAGCGTGTTTATT
This sequence comes from Nicator chloris, assembly GCA_013400495.1. Lineage (NCBI taxonomy): Eukaryota > Metazoa > Chordata > Aves > Passeriformes > Pycnonotidae > Nicator > Nicator chloris. The sequence continues at coordinate 17,188 of WAAE01007939.1, forward strand.
ACAGTTACTAGGTTATGCTAAAAAGCATATTTCACTTTAATCTTGTAAGCATGCTAGCCGTAGTTTTAACTAACTTTCAAACCTAGACAAAGATATTTCAGGCTTTCATAGATGTTAGGAAAATTCCAAAATATTGGAAAACAGGGTGTAAGGACAGGAGGATGATTCCCTACTTTATTAACAGAATTGAGGAAACAATTTCATTTTTCTGTGCTGACACCTATATTTTCACAAGTATTTCTGTGCTAAGTTTCTCTTTTCTCACAAGCAAAGAGCTTACCATGGTTCAAATTAAACCCAATACATTTAAATGAGTCACAGAACACTTCCAGTGGCTTCATTTGGCTTTGAGTCAGGATTCAGATCAACTTCTCCTGCAGCAGGCAACATTGGGAAGAGTGTACCTTTTGAGAACAGGAAAACATTGATTTATTTTGCATGTCAAATTAGTTCTATAAATTTAACAACTGTGTTCAGGTATGTAATACAGCACTCCTCCTTTCAAAGCTGAGGAACCTGTAAAACCTTGAAAGAATGAGACCATCATGTGAAAAAAGTGTCCTGATTGGAAGTGAATAAAACTCACTGGAAAGATTCCCATTGACGTTGGGGCAAGCTTGTCACAAAGTTACCTTTAACAAAGGATAACCTGACCTTGTTTCAACAAAAATGAATCCTCTGGGGTTTCATTTGTATTGGTTGTTTTGGTTTTTAACCCCACATAAACATTTTTGTGGTTTCATAAGTCCGTTCATTTTAAATGAAACTGTGACTTGACTCTGTCTCATAAAGTTGCTGGAAAACATCAGCGTCAAACAATTAACACAGTAAAAAGAGGCAGCATCGGAGGTGTAAAAATGTACTGAACCTTAAATATTGGGTTTGCCCTTTGAGAACAACTTGTGTTCCTTTGTCAATGTAAAAATATTCACCCAGGTGCAGATGAAGCCACTGAGCCTCCTCCTCGTGAGGGTGAAGGTTGCCACGCCAAGCACAAGCAATTAGCGGCGCGGCGCTCGTGCGACTGCCGGCCCGGCCCTGGCTGATTGCCCGGAGCTGCAGTGCTGCTCACAATGCAAATTGTATCTGGTCCCTGGGTAATGGGGATCAGCGCTGCCTTGTCCGTCCACTCGCTGCTCGTGGCCCCTCCACACTGCGATAATGGTTTTGGGGGCAATCAGGGAAGGTGCCTTCTTGACTCATCTCTCATAATAGATTGTCCTCCTCAGGCAAAATTGAATAACCTCCGACATGGCCTGAAGGCAAGCAGCACGAATTCAATAAGTCTGCAGGGTCAATGTCCTCTCATTTTTGGCAAGCAAGTAATTATTCTGCACTAACATTCAGTAATAGGAGCAGGAAGCTGCTGGAGACACCCTCCTCCATACTCAGAATAGCCACTTTAATAGGATATTCCTCTAATAAGTTATTCTGCCTCATCCCAATGCCTCTTGCCTTCAGGTTTGCTTTTCATGCACATTTCATGTACAAAATCTGCAGAGGCATTTTACCAACAGCATCTGTGGGAAAGTTTAACAATTTCACTGTCTGTTGTCTAATATTTTCCACTTTTATGGGTTACAGTTGTGCTGTCTATTTGCTTTTACTGATTTGTGAAAGATTTATTATAAACCAAATACAGCTGTTCTCTCCTTTCATAAACTGAAACTATTTTGGCAAAACCTCTTTTCCACTATGAAAATAAATTTTAAATTGCTTCCCTCACCCGGCTTTCCAAGCATGAGCATCCAGTTGTTATTTAGCGGTGCAGAATAGGTGCCAGAGTGGTTGTAAGCTCACTTAAGGGAAAGAAAATGCCTGTGTTTCAAAAATAAACAGCAGAAATGTTGGGTTTCTTCTCCTTCCCTCCGCTTCCTTTTCCAGGGGATTTAATATTATTATCAGGAGATCTGAAGAGTTATGAATTTGAATATAAAAAATTGTCAGATTCAAACCATTTTTGCACTCTGAGTTTGAATTTATTCTGAGGATTTTATGTATTTTATTTAGATACTTAACCTCTACCTTAAATTATAATATTAACAACTGTCTAATATAATTCAGGTTTTTTTCCATGGCTTAAAATAGCCCTCTGCTTACTCTGAAAGGGCAGAGATTTCATTGGATCAGTTTCCACTGACAAAATTTGGATCAGTACAGTATTTCCTGTCATTTTGGAAGGGAATATTAAGTTCTAAATTCTTCAAGAATATTTTGGTATGGATTATAATATCCTTTTCCTTTTCCTAAATTAGAAAATTAAGATGCTGCATTTTTGAAATTAAGCAAGAAATAGAAAAATAGGAATCCTACCAGTGCCGCTTCAATCTACATATTTTGGTATTTTTCTCTTGCCTTGTATTTTCCTGTTTCGTATTTTCCTGGATTTAAATGTGTCGACTCCATGGAAACTATTGCTTTATTCATTGGCAGAAACCTTTATCTCTTATCTCTTGAGAACAGTGCACATATATTAAATTAAGATCTTTGTATAATGGCAGAATAAGCTCTTTCTATGACCGATTGATGATTGATTCTGGTAGGGCTGTAGCTGCACATCACAATGCTTTTTGGCAAGCAGCATTCATTCCCAACATGACAAATTTCTTTTAGTCTGTACTGGTTCTGTTTGATAGCTGGGACAAAACCTGGGCTAATATTGCTCACGTTCATCTGTGAGCATTGATTTAAAGTTCAAGTATAAGAAAATCCTATTCTAAAAATAGACCAAATATTTTGTGACATGCTATCATTATTGGTCCTCTTTACCATCTTGCACCAACAGTGGTTGTTTTTCCTCTCCTCGGTGCTTTTAAAATGCCATTTTCAGTACAGATTCAATGTGATTCCCCCCCCCCCCCCCATTGGAATGTTCTTCTTGCTACCGTGTTGACAGGCCCAAGTTAGATCCATCTTCATTTGTTTGTTTGCCAGCTTGGCTCCATGACACATACAGCCTCAGCCTTTGGATCATGAAGGGTTTTAGGGAATTTTTTTGACTACACAAAGTTACCTTTCCTAGTGCTCTAGCCAAAGTACCGAAGATTCATGCTTGTCATAAAGCTTACAAATACACATATTTGGTCCATGAAAAAGTTTCTTTGTGTGATTTACTTCATTGCAAAAGAGGAATGGTTTTCTGAAAGAATTGGGATATTGGGAACTGCAACAAAGGAAGGGTGTAACTCACGGAAATAAAATCAAGGAACAATTCTGGACTACTATGATGGCTTTTAGATGCAGTTCCTCATCTTCTGCTCAAAAACTGTTGGCACAAGAAGCCATAAAGAAAGATATACAATTTCCTTAGTAAAGAAGAGCTCTAAGAAAGGCTGTCATCGTCTGTGGCCCTATTTTAAAAATGTGTCTCTATGCACCTTTTATGTTTTACCTTATGATGTTATTATGCTCTAATCTGTGGCTTGTGATAACAATGAAATTACATCAATTTCTTCACCTTTTATAGAAATACTCTTTTTTTTATGCCAAACTTACAAACATGTGTTTGTACCCATACAGCTATGTATTTTCTTTTAAAGTGTATTTTGAAGCAAGGGAAAGCTGTAAAAGGTTGGACAGTTGTAAAACATATGGATGCTAAACTCCAAGCTTATAAACAGACACTGAGATTACTGTTGCTTTCTTTGGTTTGTCTTCTGTCTTTTGTACAGCCTGATTAACTCATAAGTATACGTACGGTATTTTACCTCAGGCTTTTGGAGGTATTTAGTTTTAAATCCATTTCAATATGACAGATAAAAATTAGGACCTGATCCTGTAAATCCTTTCTTTCTGGACTTGCCTAAATTTTCCCATTCATAAATGAATGCATGTGCAGTGCTTTGAAATACCTGGATGGTTGTTACTGACCTGAAGTGACTACTCATGTGTAGAAAGGTTGCAAGGTCAGCCTCTTATATTTTTTAAAAAAGAAAGCTAAGTTTGAGCAATGGGTTTTTTTCACATATATTTTACACAGGCTCTGCTGAATAAAAAACTAAACTTCACACAGCCTGTGTGTTCTTAGCTTTAGTCAGTGTATAAACATTACTGACAGTAGCAAAATGCTTCTTTGATTTGAATAGAGAATAAAGAAAGTAGACTTATAAAACTGTACTGTATAATTTGTTGGCACAAAGTTTCAACTCTTCCTGTTCGCCTCTCCCAGCTGTCTCTCTTTATTTCTTCTTTTATTTAGTCCAAAATTCCTGCTGTTTCTCAAACGTGTGTTTGTACATCCAATATTAATGTCCTTTGAATTGTTTGCGTTTGCTTTTGTGTGCCATAGTAATGCTACTGTGAAACACTCCAATTTTAAACCTAAAGGCAAGAAGTCATTCCAGAAATTTGCTAGTGAGCCTTAATTTTTTTATTATTTATTGTATTAATCTTTTCATAGCTTGCTTTTTCTCTTTCTCCGTTTTATTTTTTTTTTCTTTTAAATTACAGACAAGATTCCAAAAATCTCAACCGAGGAACAAATTGCCCGACCATCAAAATAAATGCATGCATACACGAGTACAAATTTCACAAGACTTGGCCATGAAAAGTCTCTTATCATCTGCTCTGATGGACACACAGATGCAAGGGACAAAAAAAGCTGCAAGGTAAGCACCAGGGATAAAGGTGCCAGCAAAAGCCAAAAAAGCCTCATACACAAGTTAAGCATTCAAAGCCAGGTTCTCATCTGTCTCTGTCCCTCTTGTGTGGGCGCAGAGAAGAGGTACAGAGAGATGTCTGCATCACCAACTTCCTTGCTTAAGGGGATGTTGCTTAGGAGTGCAATATTATTTTCTGGCATAGATTTTTTCTCTCACAGATGTATTTGGTAGTTACACAGATGGCTATTTCCCATTGATGTCAGAGATGAAGAGATGAAAGGCAATAAAAGTGAGCTAGTTCTTCACTGAGCAGCATCCACCTTAAAGAAGCAATTGCTGAAAAATATGTTTTCCTAAAGCTCTGCAGGTGGAAATCACATAAAAATGAAGAAATATAAATATAAAAAGTAACATTATAGCATGCATCACAGCTACCTATCCAAACAATATTGGAAGATGGGGTAAGCATGACTGTGGGCCAAAGTCATCACTAGAGGACAACAATTTCCTGGCTTTGTATTATTGTTCTGTCTGACATGCTGTGTGTCATCTGCATTTCTCTCTCTCATTTCCTATGACTGTTTCTTTTGCTCCCTGCTTTTAGTTCTTGCTTGTTTGTTTGGACTGGGTAGCAGGGAGAGTGTGCGGGGTATTTGAGGCTTTTTTTTCTTTTGTTACCAGAATTATTCTGAAAAGAAGGTATAAAATATCATCTTAAGACATGATTTTTTATTTCATTTGGCTTTGGTTCCCCACCCCCGCTTTCTTGGCATTGGTAGTGTTTTTTATATCATATCCCAGAAAACTGCAATGAAGTGTGCTTAGTATTAAATACCTAAATCCTTCTTAGGTTTTTCTACTGTTTTTTGTTGCTTTCCACTACCATCATGAATCAGAGAGGAGTTATGGGTCAGGAACTTGTCTGACTAATTGCCATACCAACAGAGAACAAAAGACAAGTTCTTCCACTCAAGTGTTTCCAACACCCAAGTAAAGGTTTAAAATAGAGGAAATTCAAGCATTGCCTTATCTGGGGTCTCCAAAGAAAGCTGAAAAAAGGGATGAGAAGGCTCCTGCCAGAGAGGACAACCAAAAGAAAAAATGAAGTGATAAAAAAAGAACCAGGTGCAGAGGAGCCACGAAAACTAGAAGGTTAGAAGAATTGCTCAGGATCAATTGAGTCAAAAGCTGCACAATTGGTGACATCTTGCTGCGTCCAAGGTTGGGCTGAGCAACACTGACAATTGCAATGCACAAGTTTTACAACTCGTGTAGAAAACCTGACCTTGTTTATGACTCTGCAATATTCACCCATTGCCAAGCACAGGCAGGTTGTGTGAAGAGGTGATACTGAAATCCTTGCTCTTATGGCTCTTGTGGGTGGCTGGGGTACACAGTGCAGGGGCCCATGCTGAGTGGTTCAAATCAAACTTAGTCATTTCTGTGACATTCTCAGCCTGCTTCTGTAATTGTCATATTCTGTGGCTTCCAGATGGCGTGGCTAAAGAGGTCAAAAAGATGTCGGCAGCTGTAGTCTACCATAGCCACAAAACTGATCCTGACAAGCGTAGCTAGAGTATTGTCTCCCCTATTTTATCTCAGTGATGAAATACAGAATAATAATAACAAAACTAATTAAATGCCACAAAAAGTTATTATTTTATCAATATTTGTTATTGTCCCACATTTCTGCCTTTTCATTTCTATCTGTACAACCCCTATCCACTTCCTCCTGAATCCCTCTTCTCCATAACTGACTCATCAACAACTTATTTCATCCACCTGTTTTCACCCTATCTTTACAGATAGCGGTCTTAAAGTGAGTTTAGAAATTTCAAATTAGGTAAGAATGAAAATTAAATACTCAGAAAGCACTTTTGAAGCTTACTTTGGCTCTTCACTATCATTTGGCAATTAGATTGGTATTTGGGAATTTGAATTAGAGGTGTATAGTGAAGTAGAACATAAAATTTGAAGGCAGAATGACAGACAAACTTTGTTCTCCACATTTCTGCAATGCCATTTAACTCTTGCCACTGGCTGCAGCTAGAAATAAAGCAAGGAGGTCATCATGCAGCATCCATGCATTTAAACAGGTATTTCCCCCTTTTTGCAGAGATTCAAGTTCAATTGTAATGAGTGTGGTATAGTGAGTCAGACGTGTGATCCATCGCACCAGGTCAAATAACTCATTTTTAATTCCCAAATCAAACATGTTTCTGTGTCAGAAGAAAAAAAAAATTACTCTTGTGAAACTTATTGCTTAAAAGAGTTAGGTTTCTTTTGGAAGAAAAGTGAAGTACACATGAGCAATAACATAAATCTGGAAGATTTTTTTATTTTTAAAACCGCATTCAGTGGCACAATAACATCCCATCGACAGATTTTCCCACTAATTTCTTAGAAAATACTTCAGTGTGGATTTCTTTAGACATTTAGTGGATTCTTGTTTTTGCTGTAATAATAAAAATGCATCAACATTAATGGTGAAAAACAAAGACAAAAACCTCCTATCTTTATAGCTACATGTCTGAGATACAAGACTCCCATGCAAATACATAGTAATTACAGACTCAGCTTGTGAGAAAAGGAGATGATTACACTGTGATTAAAACCTCTGTTAATGGCCTGTTAAATTTTTTTTTTTTTACTGTGACTGTGGTGTACATGTTCTGCATGATTTCTACTTCTCTCATACTCTCAGAAAACCTGAAATGTCCTTTGAGTCTCAGCTGGAATGCAGATTAAGCAACACAGAAGCTGTAAGAGAAGTAGTATTTAATACAGATGTAGAAAAAGGGCTACTTTGGAATCTACATGGTTGAGGTGAGTACACACAAGACTGGGCTGAGTTCATTGGACTAAGTACTTTTCTGAAGTAAACAGCATGGACACGACTCAGTTTCACACTTTTAGTGTCTTAGGTTATTCCCTTTCAACTGCTGATCTGAGATAGGATAAGTTGTTCTCTAGCAATGTAAAATTTCTTGACTTTTTAAAATTTGGAAATGTGAATCCAGTATAACATAAACAAAGAATAATTGTCACAAGTGGTGTAGAGTTGCAGTACTGGGTGAACAGGTCACTTACCTGTTCAGCTTTGTTCATGTTTAAAAATGTGTGTTGTTGTTACCCCTGAAGGGATGAAAAAGTAGAATAATAATATTCATCTGGCTATAGAGCATGAGGGTTTTCCATGAAATCTCCCTCACTGCACTGGAAAGTATAGTTCAGAACATATAAGTCCATGGTAGCATTTGCCAGCTCTTAAAATCTGCAGCTAAACAACTTTGTAGAAACAAAACTCTGCTTGCTGAATGGTCAATGCATGGGTCTAAGACAGGAATAGTCAAAAACTCCCTCCACAAAATTATAGGCAAGAAAGGGGGATTGTCTATTCTCCCATATGCTTCCAAGTCCTACACTACCACCACATATTTGCTCCTTTGCTGTTTTTAAGAAGGTGCTGCTTATTGCTTCTAGTGTGTGACTACAAAGAGGGAGTCAGAGCCTCCAAGTCACATGCTCTGCCTGCCTCTCCATTGTCAAGTAAAAGCATTTGCTGTCCTGATCCATATGTCTCATTCTCAAGGCATAGATCTCTGTTCTCCTGCTTTACATGCCAGTGTGGTTTTTTTGCTAGCTTGTTTGGCTTGTTTATATGACAGCTTATTCATTTTTTTGATATTTTGCTGTGTGCTTTATTTATGCAGTTGCCTGTTGGAGTCTGGAAAGGATTTCCCGTAATGGTAGATTGGCTGGTCAGACTGAATTTTTCAGATTCCTCATAACAGTGGTACTAAATGTTAATGATTAAGTATAACCTTATGTCAGATATCAATAACAGTAACCAAGGTTGGTTCAATAATATGTCTAGGGGACCCTTCCTAAAATAAATAAAACATATGGCTCAAGCCCATGCCTAAAGCTCCCAGGCTTTAGGGACTTAAAAATTAAGCCCTGTAGTCACCTTTACAGGTATTTCTTCCCCAGTCTCACTCTTGGGAATATGAAACCACAGGCACACAGCGTAACACAGATATTTATATTAAAAATGAATTGAAGCATACCTTGAATATTGCCATGGAGGCAATACCAACCCCTGAATCACAATTATTATTTGCCCCACTGACTGAGACCTAGTCAGCATTTTTCATATCCGCAGGACATTTTGTGCTCTTCTATTTCATCCACCTCTCTCTTCACTGTGAATTTTAACAGGCTCTGGGGTGTCTGACCACGCTTTAAGGGCTCTCCTCTGGTCCATGGGGTCTGTGGGCACTTGGGGAGTCACCCCCACTGCAGTGTCCTGAGTTTGACTCCACAGCCTGCCTGCTGTGTCAGCTGGCCTTGCAGGATCTCTTGCTGGGGATGCTGCTCCATCACCACCTGGCTGGTAGCGTGGGGACAGAGTTGGTCCCATCAGGAACAGCCCCATCTTGTCCACATCAGTTCTGCACAGGATAGGAGCCTTACCCAGAGTAAAAGAAGGGCTCAGTCAAATATCAAATAATTTCTTGACTTGTCTGAGGGGGCAGCTTGGTACAGGGTATCTGTCTTTTAAATTACTGTCTATTTCCTGAAGCTGCCCTAGTGTACAGTATTTCCTCAGTGGTTTTAAACCACAGAAACATGCAGATGCATATAAGCTCTGTTTTGTTTGCAAATGCAAGTGCTCAATATGTAACAAATGGCAGAATTAAGTTTTACTGTTGTGCTACCTGAAATGTCTTTAAATATATGACCATGCACTAGGTTTTTTTCCTACAAGATTCCCATTTAGTTCACAAGGTTCACAGTACTGGAATGATGAATTGTCTAAAAGCTATTTACAAGGAAACACCTGTGTTTGAATGTATCTCGTGAACTTGAAAGCATTTAGTATTTCTCACATTCTGGAATACAACAGACAACTCAAGGTAATTTAAAGGAGTTTGAAATGCTGATTGGGCTTTTGATTGAAGATATGTTCATACAATCCTTGTACACTGTACAAGGAAAGAAAACTGATAGAACAGCCACTTAAAACACATTCTGACTAATTAATAGCCTAATAATAAGCAGAATGGTTGTAAATGAAAAAATAAATGAAATTATTAGAGTAGTAGAAATATTATTTATTTATATGATAATGACTATCAGCCTTATTCCTTCCTTTCAGCCTTCACAGAATAACATCAAGACTGCAAAACATTGCCAGCACAACACCCTAAAATGATGATGCTGTTTGTGCAGTTTCTGACAGTAAACCATATAATTAATTCAGTCTTAATTGCAGTTAATATCCTATTTGAAAGATTTCCTAAGCCTGTTTATTACTTTCCTGATAAGCAAACATATTGACAGAGGGTATTTTGTGTTGTGTGTACTTAACTTACTCGACAATAAACCTATTGTTGTGGTTTGTATAAAGCCTAAATTGTATACATATGCAAACATGCAAACATAGCTCTTGAAAAAGTATTAACTGCATTGGATAGCTAAACAGGTATTTTCTCTGTTGACATTATTTTGGGTACAGTGAATAGTGAACAAAAGAAAAATAGAAAACCTGCTTTCAGGTACCTCAAAGCAACATACTCCACTTCTCAAATATAAACCTTGGTATTAAGTATTGAGGAATGGACATTTTTAGAAAACATAGCTGCCTTATTCAGAATTTTCAAAAGAACAAGAAGTGTGGTGTAGCAAAGTTGGATGCAGCAAAGTTATAATTATTTTTGAAATAATCATGTTTAACATTTATAAATAAGCCATTTCAATGACAAGTCAGCCAATAACTGACTTACCACAGCTGACTTTAAAGCAGAAAAATAAAAGAAGAGGGTTTTGTGTTCTGTGGCAAAATCTTGTGGCTTTAAATGTTTCTGCCCACTTATTGTTTTGATGCTCTGAGTTACCTAATTTGCAGTGAGCCTCCAGATATTTGCTAAAGAGTGGATGTGCAAACTTATTTATACATCTTGGCAGCATCACCATCATAAATTGCTTGAGCCACTGAAAAACAATAAACTGAACATGCTTCAAGAGGAACTAGTGCCTCTCATTGGTATTACCTTTTTCAAGATGACAGGAGATCTCAAGAGGCCTGAGAGTTCTTGGTTGTATGAGTTTGTGACTAATAGGTGGTTTGATAGGACGAGCGCTCACTACCTAGGGAAATTGAAGCATCTTCGAGCTCGATACCCTTTGTGTCTCATTCTTTTGTAGGTTATTGTTGGGAAGCCTGCGGGGACCTCTTTTACAGTTTGCATCCAAAGACATACGCGATCAGCAAAATCTTTTTACTTTTACTGTCCCTATTGATCTGCTGCGATCCTCTGCTGTGGCTAATTTGCTTGTTAGCAGTAATTTAAAAAGGTAATCACAGTTTTATAGTCTGTCCAACTCTCATATATTTATTTCTTGCCTAATTAAAAGTTACAATCTTAGCAGTGAAAGGCCTACTTTTAGCAAATGAGGGACAGTTTGCTTCTTGATTTTTCATTTCTCTCCTAATCTGAAGATTATGCTGAGGCTATATGGAGACAGTTGCATAGTTTACTAAGATATTTCCATTGAAGAAACCCAAGTTGTACAAGGTTGTAAATAACATAATGACTTACTGAAGTTACAAAGGAAACTCATGCACATTAAACAGAGTGAGAGATTCTATACTAGCAGAGGTCGCAGACAAGAGGAACACATCATTAGAGTGTGTCAAGGTGTCTTGTACATTTTTCTGGACATCATATAAGAATGAGATAAAAAGAGAAAGAAATACTATAGCTAGATTACATGCATTATAAATTGAATGAAGCTCATTTGAATGTCTGACTAAATCCCCAGCCTTAAAACTGAGCTGGATTTCTCACTGAATTTGTCTTTCTAATGGAGCTAAAGAGTTGTTTGATTTCAGTATGAGTGGAAACATACAGAAGTGAAACACATTTTGGAAAGGATAGAAGGGGTATGCTGAGGGATTTCACACAGTTTTAACCTTTCTGCGACTCTCAAAAAACCTCAGTGTAGACGGGCAGCTGCAATTGAGCTGGAAGGGCAAAAGCAGCTTCCACTGTTCACAAGCAAGAGTGGAAATGCAAGATTAATATTTTCACTCTTTACTGGTCCTTCTCAGCTTGGGAGGCAGAGTTTTGTCCTGTAATTTTCTTTAATAAAATTTCAATGTTTACCTCCAACAACAGTGGTATCCAGAGTCCTCCAATTTAAAAAGTTAACTATACCTATTATTAAAATGAATCAATGAGTTGTACCTGGGGCTTGGGAGCGCTTGTATAGAACCATGTTTTCCCAATCCCTTAGATAATACCCTGCCCCTGAACAGCTTCACAGCCCAAATCTCTGCCCATGAGACTGTCATTACAGTACTTAAGAAACAAGTCCTGCAGTAGTTTGAAATAATACCCCTCTCATTTTTCTTATTTTTCCACATTCAATTCAAGACCTAAAAACCTCCTGTCTTGCTTCTCAGAGCAGGGATCCCAGGACACTGCTGTGGCCACATGCACAGGCCGTGCTGGAAAGCTCTGTATTGATCCCTGTCCACAGGTGACCCATGTATTTGACTTAGCCCACCCTGTTAAAAGGTCACCAAAGCACTGTGTTTATCCTAGGTGTGATTCTCCAAAGATTTACCTTAAACTGGTAAATTTTTCTTGCCCAGGGGCCTGTCCTAAACATTTTGCTCAATAGGGGTGGCTAAAGCCCAAAATGGAAAAAAGCGTTGATCCAAGCGACCTGAGCGCTGTTTTACACGGCACTTGCAGTAACCATCAGCAGGTAACAAAGTCCATTGTAACAGTGGTGAGACTTGAGTTACCCACAGAAATCCCAGATTATTACATCATGTATTTACAGCTCTCTTAATGTGACTGTCAGATTGAGGATTCCTGTCAGTGCAGCAAAAAGCCTCCAAAAGTGGCATTTCTGCCTCTTCCAGTGGATGAGACAATCCCAAGTGTCTTTTGTATATCCTCTGGTGGGTAGACAGCAACAGGTCTTGCATCCTACTGCTGCATCTTCCCTGGAGGCAACGAGGAGCTGCAAGGCACATGTGACATTAATCCTAATTCATGTCATTAAGTGAGAACATCAGGAACAACCATGTGTCCCTCTGAGCACAACAGGAGCTAAATTAGTCTTGATTAATCCTTGAGGGCTAGAGGACAACCTGACAATAGTCTGAGGATAAGCATCAGGGTGTCATTGCATAGGCCCTAAAAAATTGTAGGAAGCCTGGGGAGGCTGATTCCCCCTCACAGAAGAGGGATGTGGTGCTCAAACCTCATGTGGCCATATTCCACAAACTGTGGCTTGCTCCTAGATCCATGGCTTTGGTATATGTTTCCTTCCCAAGAAATTGCCTTTTATGACAGATTTTTATTAACGCCCAAATCCAGGCAATACTGCAATAGATACGGGTCAAAATAAGACTTGAAAATGTACAATCTCATGGATACTTGTGACTACTCGGACCCTTTCAGCCCTGTCAGATTTCCTGGCTCTAGAATATGTGAACATTTACAACTAATGTGGTGAAAAAGTTTTAAAATAGACATCCATAACAGAAAAAGGGGCCAAACAAGCACAGTTAGCCATGTTTAATTACTTGCTGTTACTGTGTTATTTGTTTTCAGTCCTTATCAGCCAGCTGGGGTGTGTTAATCCAATAACCAGATACTACTTGAAGTATCTGGGAGGCCCAAGAGACTTCTAGGTGTCTTCCCACTACCAGTTTTTTATAATTAACAGAAAGAGGGAATCATAGTGCAGATGCATCTTTTCGATATTATTTTTTCTTATTTTAACCTTAATTTATGATTTATAGTATTGTGTTTCTTCCACATCCTCTGACGGTATTCCCAGTCCTTGATACGTACTTCTTTGCTAGGTCTTACATTTGCTGGAGCCTGAAGTCGGTGGAAACAAACTGTTTCAAGTAAGTAGTATTCAGGAGGTACAGAACTGTCTTTGAGAAGAATTCAGATATTTTGTTCGAGTGAGATCTTGAGTATTCTATTAATTGGATCCTATGAAATTTGTGAAAATTCTGAATTTCATGGATATTTTTATTCCCATATCAGTTTCCGTCTTCAAGCCATTAGTCAGATGTGCTATCTGATAGCTGAACAGCTTTGACTGTTTCTGCTGACTGCTCGGGATGCACTCGTACAAGAAATTGTCCTTCACTCCTCTTAGGGATTTCCTATTTTATTCTTGTGTTCTAGCACTGTCGTGGTGAAAAAGTGCTAATAGAGCAATTAAAAGACATGCAACACTATGTTTTCATAGAGATATTTGTTTCCTGTTATCTCAAATTTCTAAGCAGTACACAAGGATTCAGCCACTCAGCTCTTATTAATGTTAATGAGTCAAAGGACACATAATATTTTGGAAATCTTATCCCAAATAGCTCCAGGATAAATTTTATTCATGAAAGCTGCTCGGGTTTTTTTGAGACCAGGATAATCTTTGTCTTAAAAAAAAAAATTCTTTGTTTCATATCTGATTTAATGAGACACAACCTAGGTTGCTTTAATTGCGTATCTGACAGCTAATTGACTCTTCAACATAACAAGGCACAATTTCAAGTAATAGATCTTAGAACAACCTTTGATTGTCTTTTGGCCTCATTCCTATCCCCAAGGATCCCTGGGCTCTAATGGGTAGAGCAAAGACCTCTGGGTGAAACCATTATAGAGGACGTGGGTCTACTGAGGAAAGCCCCGTGGAGGGTGGAAACTAGGGGAGGATGGAAGAGATCCATAAGAAGCTGCCAGGAGTATAATCCAGCATCTGTAAATGTTCAAAGTCTTACACCACCCCAGTGAAATCAATAGGATTTTCTTCAGATGAATAATAGCCAATCTGATGATATTATTATGCTGATTAAGAGAATAGTCCTAGGAAACAGAATCAAAAGGATTGCTTGCATCAGTGCACCAACAGTCATCTTTTCAAATATAACAGCTATGAAAAGTTCTGGTAAAGCTAAGAGTCTCTGGCTCTTGTTAGTTCGGATTATGAAATAAAAAAAACGTCTCACGGAAGGATTTCAGTAAAAGAAAGTACATGATATCTGAGTTTTCTCACACCTCCCTGTAATGCTTGCATGCACTCTGCCCTCTATAAACCACAGGCTTTCTTTCTTGTGCAACCATAAACATTTTTTTTTTTTGCATCTAGGGTGATGTTTTCTAATTTTAAAATCCTTTGCTGAACTTCAGTGAACCACTTGTTGAACCCAGCTCACGTACTGCCCCCGTGAAGTTCAGAGGTAGATCAGAGCAACTCCAGTTTCTGAGGAAATTTGGTTTGATATTCTGGGTTTGTGGAACCTTGTGGGGAGGTACCAAAGCCACAAATGTCAGCCTACATCTAACTCCCCCAGAGTTCAAAGAGATTCAGATCTGCTGGCTAGAATGATTCTGCTGAAAATCGAGGCTGGTCTTTTATTTGTATCACACCCCATAAATGTAGGTCACAGTGGCAATTTCAATGTACTTAAGTTACATATAATTGGTTCCTAAAGCTGCCTGCCACTGAAAACAAGCATATTAAATTCAGACTTACAAAATTCCTTATGTCCAATCCCCATTTAGGTGGGGTGGGCTATTTTGTTTGTTGCTGTTAGAAGCAGTGCTGTTGTTAGGGTTTTTTTCAGCACAGCTACTAATGAAAAAAATTTTTAGAAGTCTAATTCATTAAGCTGTCAGGAAATCTATAAAAGGCATTTAATGCTGCAGACCAGACTTAAAAAGAATTAAAACAGGAACCTTCATAATGACTCTTAAAGCCTCTGAGTAGTTAAAAAAATCAGACAAGAAAAATAAAAAAGGGATAGTGCAGGGAAATTTTTTTTCATGCATCAATATGAAAACTAACATTTTTTGCACCCCTGTCTGGATCAGAGTAGTTATTAAAAAAAAAAAAAAATCAAGGAACATTAAAACTACCAGAAAACCTTATCAGATCAAATGCTCTACGTGTTTTGTAAAAGATGTATTAATCTCATCTCACAGGAGCTGTCACTGTTACAACTAACCCTGGAGCTGTAAAATGAGCTGTAAAATGGATTTGATTCCATAATATTACAAGTTCTGTCATTATGGGTAAGATTAACAACATAGCCTGATGGAGGTCCACTGCTCTTGCTGATGCAAGGATGTGCAGGGCAAGAAACGGCTTCATAATTGTACCTGTCTTAGTGGAAAGAAAAGGGCAAAAAGGGGGCACATTGAAATAACTATGAGTAATGGAGAGATGAATGCTCTGAGCAAGGGACTAGTGAAATAATTTAAGAGGGACATGTTATAGAAAAGGGTATGTGCAAAGTTAGCAGCTTTAATACTGGAATAAAGTTCTAATGTCTGTATGACTGAACGATGTGCTAGAGCATTGAATATTTCAAGATTTGTCTTCAGAGCTTCTAGCAGGACTATTTTACAGGCCCTGTATATGTTCTGTTGTCACTCACACTTTGGGGATGTAAATACCAAAGTACTCATGTATGAAGACAGTGGGAAGTGCATCAAATCCCACACCCACAGTTTTGTTTCCAGTCATGCACCCTGCAGCAAATCCACTGGCACAAGTGTGTTCAGCACTGCCATGAGAAAACTCTGCAGCTGGGTTGTAGCATGTCAGGAGCTGTACAAGTGCCAGCCTCCATTCAGCCACTCATGGGAAGGACCAAGACAGAGAGGGAGGTTCCCAGGGAGAAAAAAACAAAGCTGAAAAACACCAGAAAGTTGAAAAATAAGTTTTGGGGTGTTTTCCCTATACTGAGTGGTTTAAAAGTAGGAGCTAAAATCCACAGTCTGAGTTTCAGTGCATTTTTTAATCTTATTTGTCCAGCTCCTTTTAGGAAGAGACATTAAAAACCTTGTAGGAAAAGAGAGCAGAAAATGATGCAACTTAGAACTCTACTATCAGTTAAACAGTGCTACAATTTCAGCATGTGGATATTACACAAAAATTTCAATTTCTCATTTGTACTATACCAGAAAGACAGCAAGAAGTAAGATTAAGTAGAGAACACTGTATTATCTCCACTTAACCATACAAAAGGCATTCATATATGAGGTCTTCTAATTGTATTTTTGCTTCTCTCTTCAGAAACAAAAATTGCCTCCATTAAATGAAACTGAACCTTAAGAAATAATGTTTTCCGAAGTTCTTTTCCCCTTGCTGTCTTTTTCCTCTTGCTGATTTTTCCTCTTGCTGGCTCATGTTCATGTGGGTTTTAGTCAGCATGGTAGCTGTGATAATGTGGTTCGTTTGTCTCCATACACTTGCACACTTACACATAAATTACAACTGCAGAAGCTACGTGTGTGATGGAATGGAAAAATGTGTTAGCCTTAATTCTGCCAGGATCAGGTCCAATGATGCACTTTGGTTTTGCTTTTGAAGATGAAGAGATGAAAATATATGTGAGAATGTAGCCACATTTCCACTCTAAGATGCCCAACTCATAAGCCTGGAGGGAGGTTCGTTCATCTTAGATAAGTGTCCTCGGTCATGGCTCTTTACAAGAGCAATTCTCATATAAGCAGCTGGGATAGCTTCAAAACACTGTAAGGGTTCTTGAAAGTAGGACAGGCCTAGGCCACACTGTCTTCAGTGGCCTGTGTCCCTGGCTTCCAGGGGTCTGGGATAGCCTTTGAACAGAAATTTCATTAGTACAGAAAACCTGTTACTTTAAAATTACTCTTAGGGTAGCATATTTGATTTTCACTTTTCTTTAGACCATCTAACACTGCAAATATTTGGGGAAACATGGCAATGTCAGGAATGAAACAGAGCAAGAAATACAATGGAAGACACTAAAATCTTCAGCTGCAGAAAAAGGATGACTTTTCACATGCATGTTGTTTTATTACAAGGGCTGAGATAGAGAGAACATATTTGGCTTAATCTGTATCTCCAAGCAGTGACTACTAGGAACAGTTAATAATATTTCTGCTATGACCTGTTTCTGCAGTCCATTCAGTTCGGTGTCTAGTAGCAGGGCTGTGATCTCTAAGAGCTTGCAATCATTACATCTGAGTTCAGCTTCTCAATTTGTATTGGTGTTAACAGGGATCATGCAGCTTAAGAGCCGAGGCAGCATTTTAGAAATGAAGGAGTGTCGGATCACGGAGTACATCCCTTGCCAGTTCTCAACAGTAAGTTGTTATGTTTTTAATTGTCAGCTGACGCCACTGCTGCTGAGGGTTTGTTATGGCACTGGAATTAGAATGGACAACCAACTCAGTCCTATTTGTTGATCTGTCAGACCCAAGAACAAAAAGAAAATGTGGCATCGGAAAATCAGGAAAACATAGGAATTAAGGAGGAAGTTAAGGATTCTTCATGCTTAGTATATAATGCAAATTTGGGTTAATTTCTGTAGCAAAATAGCTCTGTGATCTCAGGTTCATAATTCCTTGTGTTAATGTAACTAATTTTCGTTAACAGCTTAGAGTTTTGTTTGTGGGGAAGAATATTTCCCTTTGGGCTCAAGAAACTCATTTGTTCTGATATGAAGTGTGGATGAAGGACAGGAGAATAAAATTCTTTCAAATTCTAGTGCCAGGGGTCTTAGTCAGACTGCTAACTACTTCTAGGTCCCTTCATTGCAAGAGAATCTCTAAGTATTAGTATGCATCAAGGGTTTTTGAGATATAGTGAAAACACTGACGCTGCCCTGCTGTGGCAATTTACACACAGTATATGGTGTAATGGACTTTGATTATGTATACACCTAATTCCCCCCCTGTGATGGACTGTGATCTGATCTACATTCATAATCCTTTTGTAATGCAGTGTGTGGCTGCTGAAGGTTAATTGATAGCAATTGACTAATAAGGTATTTCGCTATTGGAAACAGGTGGCACTTGTTTGGAACAAAGGCGGTATGGAAGGATCTGGAAAGAGCAAAGTAAAGATACGGTTTGTAATTAGAGTTACGTGATTTAAAGTGTGTCCTCAGGGGTAAATTATTATCGTGAGGAGCGATAGAACATCTTCAGAAATCTAGATGGCTTGTTTTTTTCTGCAGACCTTTTCAAGGCACAGGTTGTATTAGGAACAACACTGTCTGAGAAACAGCACCAGTGACCGCAAAAATGCAGAAAAGTAGTGATGACTAACTTAATATTAAATAAACTAAATGAGCCCAAGGTATGTATATAGTACATCAATTATTTGTTCTGTTTCCTTCTTCTCCTACAGCCCTATCAAGTACAATATGTATGCAAACCATAGTACTAACAGAATAAAAGAGAGTGTATCCAATGAACGTGGTCAGTCTGACCCTTGGATTCCTGTAGATCAAGCTAGCATTGATGTTTAAAATAAACCTATCTAAAATACAATGAACATATAATTGTGTCCTATCACCTTCAGTATCAGTGTCTTAACCCTCTGCCTAGTGTTTTAAACTGTGAGTTTATTGTAGAATCAGGTGTGCAATTAATCTGAGCATGTGATTATCATAGCAAAGTGATTTTTGTGTGCTAGCCAAATTACTTTAAACCCTTAGTGTTTTATTCATTGAATTAACATTTGGTGCTGAATAATTATATGGATATACTTCTCTTTTTGATGTCATGCTCTCAGACTCTTCTTATTTTTGTTTTTGTGATATCTTTGATTGTACTTACTGTATACTGTTTTAGTGACTAGAATTTAGTTGGCAATCCCTTAATTATTAGAAGCATTGATTCAAATATATCACAGTACTACAGATCTGTTTATGAGGGAGTAATTAATATATTATTACTATAAACAACTTTTTATTTCTAAGACCAAATAATACTAATTTGAATAACTTAAAATCTTAATTCTAATTACTACAGAGTTAGGAGACTATGTCTTATACAAGAAAAATTATATAAATTATAGAAGGGAGATCAGTAAAATACTATTTTTATATCTGTGAGTATTTTGTGCCTCATTCTGAGGACCTCACAGATTGCTTCTTGAAAATATTCTCTGTAAAACATTTTGAAGCTTCAGTGTCAGTGCATACAATTTTCTGTGTAACACACTAGGTCTTACTTTCACAGGAAATTAATCAGCTCTTCAGCTGTGGTATAAAGATTGTGTTGGAAATAATTTTGACTTTAAAAGCAGGAAAAAAAATAGCCAAAATCACTAGGGACCAGTGTCTACGTGTAGTCACAGAACACAGACTGGTTGAATCTTAAGAGAGTGGTTTGAGGAGGAGGGAATGTAAGGCAGAAGACCACGGCACTCCTGCTTCTCATCACTGGCAAGGGATTTCCAAAGGTTGTTGTGCCTTTTCTAGGGCCAAAATAGGCTTCTCATGCGAGAACAGAGATCGGGGAAATGATTCACGAATTAAACCCTCAACACAAAAAAATTACGTCAAAAATAGACATCTCTCAAATATATTATGTGTGGACTAATTAAACTGTGACCTGGAATTAACATGCAGAGAACTAGGATATATCACATGCTGTATGCTATCTGTGAGTGGTATACAAGGGCAAATATTACTAGAGCAGCACCCAGTTAATGTTACTAATTCATGCCCTGTTTAACAAAGGGAAGGGTCTCTGCTCCAGAGGCAGATGCCGTTCCATCAAAATGCATGTGTGTAGCTGGTAAAGTATCTCATAGTCATATGAGATGTTAAAATTTTGACAGTTTATATTCACATTTCTTTCAGCATCGCTGGCACCTGAGCAAATTGATATTTAAGATTTTATTAACAGGATGGTTAACACACTCCCTCTCTTCAGGAACTGGGCAGTATACAAGATTTCGAGTTCTCCACAGGAAAATGTGAAGCCCTCTTGCACAACTGGCAAGATTATTGTAATGCTGTTGCTGTTGTGCTGAGATAGGATCCAACCTGGAGTGGTGGTCAGGATCCACGACACTAGCACAGACCCCATTGGATTTGTGCAGTCCCTGTGAGCTCAGAGCTTCGGTCAGTTTGCACAAACAGAGCCTTTGCTGGCTGGGCCCATGATTTTTCTCCCACCAGATCAGGATGTCAGGATTCTATGTATAGGAAAAGAGAGGTGACCTTATGTTTCTCTACTTATCACTGATCTCTCTGCATTTGACCCAGAAATGCTTTTCAGGTGGAGCTGTGCCAGCACTGCAGCTCTGGCTGAAACCAATTCCTCTTTGGTAAATTGGCAGAGCACTCACACGTAGGTAACTTGCTTTTAGATAACTTGGCTTTATCTGATTAATTCTAATCTCTCTGACAAATTTTATTGCAAACATTGCTTCCATTTTTTTTTAATCTGTATTTTGGATTGCAAGAAATATCTGTAATGCTCAAAGGTTTTTCAAAGCAGAAATTTGCAAGCAAACTCTGAATGGTTCCTAACACCCTGTAAGTAACTGAACACCTAATCACTCCAAATAAAACTAATTGCTACTAAGCAATACTATACTGAAACATCACACTGTCATAAATTGATATGTAAACTTTGGTAGTGTCAACAACAGCTGCTTTATTAGAGTTATTGTGACTATCTATCAAGGCTCAATGTCTGAACCTGCCTTGTGGATCATTTTTCAATCCAATCAAAAATCTCTGTCCTAGCATGCACCAAATGCTTTGTTTTTAAAAAAACTTAGGAGCGTTAAATTTCTTTTCCACCTGTCCAGATTTCTTTAGGGAAATGCTTCCAGGAGAGCCTGTTTAAAGGGTTCTCTGGCCATGCTGGTTGAGATGGCATTGCCAAAATGAATGAAGAGTGTCTTGATAAACCATTGATTAGTTCTAACTCTAGAAAAAACAGACATGCTTCAGGGCAAACTTTTTTTTTGAAGCACAGAAAAGTTGGGAGTTTTTGAGTGACAAGTCTGATACCTTTGTTTTGGAGGTAAAACTCATGAATTGAGATAAAAACAGCTTAATAGGATGGAAAAGGGAGGAAAAATTATAATAATGATTAAAAATTATACAAGATAAGTGATTCACAATGCAATTGGTCACCACCTGCTGAGTGATTCCCAGTCTGTCCCTGAGCAGCAATTGGCACTTCTCAGCTAAGTCCCCTCACTTTTATAGTTCAGCATGGTGCCCTGTGGTATGGAATGTCCCTTGGGTCAGGTGGGGTCAGCTGTCTCGGCTGTATCCTCTCCCAAATTCTTGTGAACCCCCAGCTGGCAAGGATGTATGAGAAGCTGAAAAGTTCTTGATTTAGTGCAACCACTGCTCAGTAACAACGAAAACATCAGTGTGTTATCGACATTATTCTCATCCTAAATACAAGCCACAGTACTGTACCAGATACTAAGGAGAAAATTAATTCTATCCCAGCTGAAACCAGGACACCTGTCCTTCTTTTTAAACTGTTCTACAACTTTTCCTTTGCTTATAATAGTGCCAGCATGAAAAAAATTCCTTGCTTTTGACACTGCTTAAATACTCCCTGAGAGGCACTGACTCTGTCTCAGGTCAGTTTATTCAAGTTCTCCATTAGGAACTTCATTTTTAGGACACATCTGTGCAACTTCTTACTTGTAGCTGCAGTATGGGCTCCTGCTGGTGAGTGCACCATCAAGGACGACTTTGGCCAAATTCAGCAAGAAAATTAATTAAGGATCCACCTGTCTTGAATTCTGAGACCTGGAGATGTCATCCAACCACACTTGATTAGTAAACTTTTCAGGAGCCCTAGTGTGCTTTGCCATTGTTCTTTGCTGCTCCAGTGCAAATCAAATGAATAAGCATCAAAAGATGGGAGATAATGTTCCCAGGCCTCCACTGACTCAGACACATAAAGTCAGAGATGTGACCTGTGAGCCAGACCAGTGTCTCTACCACGCCAACTGCGTTGCGATGCTGAATGAGGTCTCACCGCCTTCATCTCCTGCTTCAGTTTGTTTGACATCCTCATGAGCTGGTGGTTGGTTTGTTTGTTTGTTCTTGCTTTCTAGCACTGTGCTTCTTCTAGTGAGGTAAATAACAGGGAGGCCTACAATAAATTTCACGTGTCTCCAGCGTGATTGCTGAGGCCTATGATCAATTCTCCATCTGAAGTTGTTTATTGGCACTTATTCTTGGGTAAACCAGATGTCACTCTAAAGTGTCATCATAACCTTTCCTCCAAAAACACAGCCTCATTTTCCACAACCCACATTGTTTCTGGTCCATCAGAACACCTAACTCCACAGAAGTCAGTTGAAAAACTTGTATTATTTCAGTTAAATTTTAAACTAATTTGTGTTAAAATTTGCTGTGTTCCATTATGTTCCCCTGTTTCTGTCCTGAGCACTTCAAGTCTGTTAGGATCTTTTGTAAAGAGAGAAATTGTGGAAGAGAATGTTGGTTTAGGTAATTAAAACTCATCATTTCATAAGATATGGGGATTCTGAGGTATCCTTTTTCCAAGGTATTTCAGGGGGCTTATACGGTAAAGTCGAGGTAATGATGATGGAAATAATGCAGTTGTCAAGAATTACAGATATGCCTAACTCTTCTCATGTTATTAGGAGATTCCTTCTTTTTATCTCTTCTCTTTTTTTCAGCTGTCTTCCTCCCTGGAATATTCTTATCCAATGAATGCCCAAACATGTAATTTTAGATTGTGGGCTTTTGGTATGTGAGCATGCACTAGTGGTAGGGTTTCTGTGTAATGACTTGATAAACCTGTCAGGATTTTAGTAGTAATGCATAATAAATGTGGTTATTATAGAAGATATCCCTTTTCCAACAGTGGCTGTTGGGTCTTTAGCAGGTTAGGAATGTTAATTCTTTTGTAATTCTCTTTCTGTCTTTTCTCCTCACCTTTTCTCTTCCTCTTCATTGATTAAGAACTTCAGTAGATTTTGGTATCATATCTTTCAGTCTTTGGGTAAGAAAAAGCAGTGATGGTAGGCATGCAGTTTCTTGTAAATATTTGCTTTATTTCTATTTTAGATAAAGCTATTTAAACTACGCATGTTGTGAATGGTTTAGAATGAAGTTCAATAATTTAACTTGTCTATTAATCCAGTTTGTTGTTGTCTTACAACATCTCCTCCAATGCATCAGTGCAAACCTATACCTCAGCCTTAGGCCACCACTGTTTTCCAGAGGAAATGTCATGCTGTACAAGACTTTTGGAAGCTGCCTGTGCTTTCTTACAAATCTCTCTGTTGATGTGCTGGGAGCAATTGGGTAGAAAGCCCCAAGCTTTCATGCCAAAGACCTTCAACCTGCCCCAAGAGCACGCATTTCCTGGAAGCCTCTGCTACAGTAATCTTCTGAAGAGGATTATGCATTTTAAACAGCCAATTAGGTTGTGATTAGGAACAAAACCTCAGCCGATCCCGATGACGGAAGGGAAGGAATGCAGGCAAACTGACAGCTGTTCATGGATGAATAAAGCACCATAAATGGTCAAGAAGTTACAAGCAAAGGGAAGACAACGGGCCTGCAAAGGGAGAGGAAGAAATTATTCATTTAAGGTCAGTTTTGAACTGGCAAGCAAAACCCTGCTAATCTGGGTTCCAGACCAGAGCATTAAACTCTCCTGCATTCTCTGAAATCACAGGAAAATTGCCTGCTCTGTAGGGAGATAGGAATTATTCACTACTGGGAGCTATGGAAACATTGTATGCAACACGACTCCTAATTTTTACCTGGGTTTTGCCATTCCGTAAAGGAAGGTGCTTGAAAACTATGGTAACTTTGAACAAACAGACCAAGCAAATAGAGCTGTGCAAATGTGTGGTTTTCAGTAGATTTTTCAGTGGATCATATTGAAATGTGCAACCCCCGCCTCAAAAAATCAAGTTCAGGAACAAGCTCATGCGTAATAAATAAAAGTCTTTAATCACTGGCATTTAATTTTCCGAACATGCCATACTGTTCAACTCTCAATTGAGAGAGCTGTAAATTAAATACATGTTTCTGTTGAAGTCCTGGTTGACAGAGATGATCCTCTGAAATCTCTTCATGATACTTTCCTTCTTCTTTCTGTGCGTACGTGTAAGCTTGATTACTAATGCAGACTACAATGGCAAACTTCTATTTCTAAATAACCCCCACTGGATTTCTGTTTACCTTCTGTCTTGCTGCATTTCAACTTATATGATTTTGTTACGTGGCACACGTATTGTAAAGTGCCAGGACGAAAGTCTGTTGGCTGAGGTTCTTCGGTACAGATTTTCACATCACAAACTGTGGGCCAACACTGAACGTAGTAAACACTCTTTGTAGTACTTGTCGATTTTTGAGTGTTTTCTAAAAGGTGAAGATACAAGTAGGATCATGGGTTTGTCTTCTTTTCCTTTTCACCTCTGCAGTTAGAAGAGGCTCTTGTTGGGCCAAATCATGTAGACTTCTCAGTGTCATGTTGAAAAAGGGATGCAATGCCTTTGGTCTGCTGATTCACTGCATCCTTATCAGTATTGTTGATGTGCTGTATATTTGGCCAAAAAGGAATTTTTTTTTTTCCTGCCACCTTAGGATCTCCATTAACCTGGTGTAAGTCAGGTGACTGAACTAAACTGTCATTCTTCATTAGCCACCAAGTGGGATCCATACCTCACGCATTCTATTGCTATGGGTCAGAGAAAACCTAACAGTGTATGCAAAAGACAAGCAACTAGATAACCTTTGCATGCTTGTGAAATAGCTATTAACTGATCATTACTCTGTAGGAATGATTATATTATTTTAATAAGATTAATTTGTTAATAATGTGATAAAATCTTCCCAAGCACAAAGAATGTTTTCTTCTACATAAACTGGAGTAGCAGACACATGAGTTTTGGCATTTGCCATTGCTGTTTGGGTTTTCTCTTTTTCTGTGTAGAACTAAAATAATACATATTGCACATTATCTCACAGCGCAGTCAGGAAAAGAGTTATGTTCTCTTACCAAAAAAAGGTACATGGAAATTTATGTGAAAATGTATGTGCCAAAAAAAGGCAAAATACAGTTGACAGACTTCTGCACTATGCAGCAGCTACTATTTGAGATGTAGATAACCAACATTTTTAATCTTGAATGAAACACAACCGACTTCTGTTTCGTTCCTGGCCAATAAATGAGCTCACAGTGGAGACAAGTGTGGTGAACCCGAGGGTTTTATGGAGCATCATAAATGCATTTTATTGTGCACTCCAATGTTGTCATCTAAAGCTAGCTAACAAATACGACAGGTTTTTAATATAATCCACCATGTCCCTTCCAGTGCTCCACGTCTGTTACGTCATCTCGCTTTGGGCCAAGCGTTTGTTTTCCCCAGATGGCCATCGCAGAGCTGCTGACAGCTCTCCTGACTGAGAAGCTGCAGCACAGGGATCTTCCAACTCATTTAGCACTACTGACAAAGGAAAAGCTGTTGATGTCCCAGTGCAAAAGCACTCTATCAGGCATTACACAGTGTCTGTGTTCTCAGTGTGTTTGGAGCATAAGTCATAGCACATGCTTTTTGATATCTTCCTGCCTTTTGCTGCAGTGTAGGATTTCTCGGAGCTGGAATTCAGGTGGCAGAAAAGAGGTAAAAAGCCAAGTGTGATATCATCAGCAACTGGTAGCGGTCATGGAATAATAAATAATATTTTGTAGACTTGGCTGAAAAATAAATCCTCTTAAAGATGTGCTCCGCAGTTCTTGCCTCAGATTTTGCCCTCCTGAGCAGCCTGAGTTGCGTAGACTTTTGAAAGTGATACCTAGGTGAGCTATAATGTCTCAGGAAGTCTTTCTTCTCAGAGTGCATAAAAAAGGCTCTTAGTCAATTATTGTATTCCATCCTATCTAATTTTATCCATGGAGTATAGATGGATTAGGAAGTGCCTAAATGCCCTTATTTCTCTCCCAGCCTCACTCCCTAGTTAGATGGATGTGTGGGAAATGAGAAATTCCCACTCCACGAGAGAGGGGCTTGGTAGACTGTGGGACATGATGAAAGATTGCTCTGTCTTGTGCGTGGGATGGCTGGGACAGCAGGAGCTGTGCCTGCCAGGATACACCCTGGGCCTCACCTTCCTGCGGGGGGCAGCTGAAGCAATCTGCTCCCTTTTATGAAAATCAGATGCAGCTGTTGGGCTCCTGGCAGCTTGTTAATGCAGCATTTGCTTAGAGAGACTCTGGATGCCTAAACTTCAGCATTTTGCTGCCAATATTTATTTTATAACATAATTGTTTTTTAAAGTGACATATAGGAGAAAAATTGCCTTAGGGTAAAACAACCAACTCTAAAAAATTGAAAAATTGCGGGGAGGTTTTTTACTCTAATTTTTTCAGATACATAAATGTACGGGTGGTGATTGTAACTAATTTAAAATTATTCTATTCATCATCTGTTACTGGCATCATTTACTCAGGCAGATTGAGCAGGAGATAACCAAGGTTGTTCAGGTGCTCCACAAAAGGTCAAAGAGTCACTCTGGCACCAGCAGCAAGTGGTGCTCTCCCTGTAATCTGCCCACCACAGTCATCAGGTAGTTTAAATTGTGTCCATCAGTGCCTCTAGCAGCTCTGAGTAAGCGCACTTATTTCAACTGTGTTATTTCAAGTGGGATGAATCTCAGTGCCTGAGTTCAAATTGGGTTTAAAACATAAAACAAAAATGTAAAAATCAAGTAACCCTTCCACTTCCTGATTCTTCAGCTTCCAAAATACTCCCAGTTTCTACAGCTCTCCAGCAAATGCTTTAATGGCTGAAACGGAATGATCCTTGAAAGTTACTTTATTTCATTCCAGAATCTATTGTAATGGAACTGGCACAACTTCTAGCTCTTTTATAAGATAACTGGTAAACCTATAGAATAGGAAGTAGCTCCAGGTCTTTCTTCCTAATGCTGCTTTTTCCTCTGCTCTTTCAAGAATAGGGGGTTTTATTACAGTTTGTCATTTTGGAAGAAAATGGTTAAGATGATTGTAGAAGAAAACAAAATAAAATGTGATATAGTGAATGGAGGGCAGTGAATTCTTGGATAAGACCATTACAGTAAGGTTCAAAAAAAGATTAAGAAAAAATGCTATGTCAGTGATGAACCATGAAATGTAACCCTTCATATCTCACTCTATGTCTGTCTGCATCTGCTGAATATGCCACTTTTTTTGCTGTTCAGTTTTTCATCTGTCTTGTTCTTGTAATTTGTGTGTTGGGACAGTCTTCTGTATTTATCACTTTTATTGATCTTAAATTGTCAACATAGTCTTGTTTTTCTCTTCAACTGTCTCTTACAGCACAGTCAAGAGGCTAATGGTTTGCCAGAACTAATTGTATGATATGGGAGCTTCAGCACAGTTACCCAAAGAAAGCTTACAGAACAGCTGATGACAGGGAAATTGTTAAAAAATACAAGTAAAATTATATATATGCATGTATATATATATATAAAGAATAGAAAAGATCACGTTCTGAAATGAATGAGTTCAGCTGAAAACAATTTTTTTCTTTTTTTGGTTCCAAACTTGATTAATGAAGATATGGGAGAAAATGGCTTGCACAAAAAGAACTGCTTTGTGTTGAACACACTGTATTTTTTGACTATGTTTCTCAAAAAGTGTGTTTGTTCCTGAAGTGCATAAGCCAGCCAGCAACCAGTACTCACGTTAAGCAACGGAGAGCTCTTTATTCTAGTTGAGGGGGTGCTGCAGACGACCTCAACAGAAGTTCTCCAGGAAACTAGGGAATGACATAGGTACGTTTTTCCTTATTCAAATGACGTTCCCAACTTAGAACAGCTGCCCATACTTGGTTATTAATTCTTCTCACATGACATACAATGTAATGTGGAATCTTAGCCAAGAAAGTGTGGGCTTGAGACGCTACCTTGAAAAGTTGTTGCTCATATGAGATTGGAGATGTTCCTATTGATAGCATACCTTATTAACAGTGGAATTGTTTTGGAAGTGTAACCCTCTGGGAGCTAAAGGTTAGCTTGTTTGCAATGTAAACCCTTTTATTTTACACGATGGTTTATATAAATGCATTGCATGGAACAGCTGAAATGTTATGGATAGCATTTGTTTTCCAGGATTGGCAGATATTACCTGAAATGTGCAACGTTACATGATCATTTTTTGCTCGTAAGTTTTGAATTTTGAAAAGTCTGTTGTTCCTGGGTGGTCACTCTAGAGATAGCTCCAAGCATACAAAATATAAAAAGTATGCATGAAATATGCCAGTATATTAAATTAACATCCTGCAAAAGCTCCTTTTTAAAAATCCAGATGCTTATATTGCTTTTGACAGACTCTAGGCGGTAAAGTTTTAACTTTAAAGAAGGGGCTTTCTGTTTCTGTTTTCAAGTTAAAAATAATGAAAGGAAAACACACTGAAATTCCCACATTATTAAATAAAACATTTAAGTGGCATGGAGCCAATCATTGTCACGCCATGAACAAATGCCTTACGGTAATATGTTCCATAACTGTTTGCTAAAAACTACCAATTTTAACACATTTGCACATGATTAGACACAATAAAAAGTTACTTATTGAAGTCAGTGCCACAGTAGTGTTACTTAGGCCCAAGGGGATGGAAACCTGAAGGAGAGGGGCGGTGTGAAATGGGTTCCATGCTGTGAAAACACATCGTCAGGAGAGTTCCTCTGTGATGGAGTTGGCTCCCATGGCCAGGAGTTCACAGGGCTGCCCCCGTGCCGGGGAGCCAGGGGAACACATGGTGACGTGAGAGAAGGGCTGAAGACGCAGCTACCAAGTGTCGTTTTGGAATGTCCCTCCTCACCCAGGGACTGGCCCACCAACAGGGTGCATTTCAAAATGGTTGGGCTATAATTGCAAGGTTTCTTGGCATGTTCCTCTTTCTCCTAATAATCAAGGAAAGAGTTTCAAAGGTCTATATTTGTAGCTGCCAGCTCATTAAGATGCGTTTGTCTCTGTGAACGTGATCAGCCAGAATGAGACCAGTAAAAAATAGGTCTTTCTATTTGTAATGGAAGGAGTTCAGCTTTGTTACTTACACTTTCCTGACCAAAGTAGTGGAACATAATTTTCGTAATTTGGAAGTAATTTATTCTAAGTGTAATTTTTCATAAATATTCATTTAGATTTCAAATATTTTTGCTGAAGGAAATAAAATTTAGACGAGGTAATTTCTTTCTATCAGCCTCACAGACCACTTCAATTTTGGTTTTAATTTTTCTGTATCATGGCCTTTGGATTAAGAAGCTTCACTTATGCTTCCATTTTTCAGAAAGTGTGGCACTTCACATCCTCCACATTCATGTGAGGAGAGTTATCAAAACTGCTCTGAATTAATTAAAAGTAGGTGTAATCTCCACAAACATGTGGGAGCCAGGGGAGAAGGGGTGAGGGAGAAGAAAAAGATAAATCTGCAGGGGGAAATTCTAAGTATGAGTTAATGGTTATATTAGCAGAGATAATTTTTGCTTTGTGGCATCTGCACATTGGGATTCACGAGGGAGTTTCTAGCTTCTTGGGGTTATACACATCTATCTGCTATTGCAAATCTGAGAAGCCAGTGAAAGAAATTAGATGAATCTGAGATGCACCTTTGAGGTTTTTGTATCCATAAAGTAGTTTATGCATTGCAACTGGGGATAAACATTTGCTTTCAGAGGAGAACATCCCAAATCTTCCCCTTACTCAGGGTCTGAGCCAAATCCAGAAGATACCCAGGGTTATGAAAGAATTTCATAGTAACACCCATACGTCCAGAAGGTGATGGGGTTCTCCATCCCAGCTTCCTTATGCTCCCACTGGCTGTAGTTTTCTCCTTGTCCCCAGCATACACATTTTTTAAAGCAGTGAAAACGCTGCACCCACCAAGCTCCTGGGAGCAGAGGGTGTGATGCCTGTAGACTGTGGCAAGAACAAACACAGAGCAAGTTGTAGCGAGTGTGGCTTGTGCCGTCCAGAAAGATGAATCACACTGCTGTTTGCATGCTCCCCCTCTTCACCAAACATGCTGACAGGATTTGGGACTGGCAGTTTCCCCACTGCTCTTTTGGTGCATAGGATAAGGTGCCCCTGTAAACAAAATCTTCTCACTAAGCTCCAGGGTCTGACAGTGAGAGTGCTGCTACTGACCTCCCTTAGTGCATAGGGGGAACTGCATGTTCAGCAGCCATGCTCTTCTGGCCCGAGCACACACAACAAAAAACCCACTACCAATAAAAGGTAAACAGAGCATTAAGTTGAAGAAAGATTAAATAAAACAGCTCTTCACAGTGCCTCACAGTTTTCTGTGCCAGGAAAAATACTGCTAGTAAGGCAGGAGATGAGCAGGAAGTCTGTGCTTCATCTCCGAAAGAATGAGTTAAGGGCAAGACAGGTCTTCAGTCTTTACACAACACTTTGCACCCCCTGATTTCCACCACTGTTTTATTTCCATGTAGGAAAGAGAGTTTTTGGACTCATTTGTTTCTTGGGTGGCAGAGAGGTTGAGAAATCAATGTTTCATGTCAAGCATATGAACAGCAGGTGTTTGCTTTCATGTCACAGGAGCCAGCTTTCATACACAGCACTTGGCTCCTGGTGCCTCAGACAGGGCTGTAGCATTCCCTGCACCAGAGTCACACCCTGGGTTTCCATAGGGCACCTTGTTTACACCTAGCCAGGAGGGTTTATCCTGAGGGCGTGATGCTGAAGTGGAATGGAGTGGATGCTTTCCAAAATTGGGTGTGCACAAACTCTTTCTCAGCATTTAGCCTTTCCCCTTCTCTTGCTTTTGTTTCGGTTGGCAGCAGCAAGGAGGGGGAGGAAGAGAAATAAACCCAACTCCTTCCCCTGCTTGCTCAAGCACTGGACTTATTTCATTGTGTGCCACTCTAAAATGAAAATATACCTTTTTCCCCACTGACCCCCTAACTTATTTCTCTCAAAAAGTCTTACAAAACAGGACAGTGCTGTGACCATCATCTTACAGGAAGGGAGAGACAGGCAGAGGAAGAACAGCTGCCCTAAAAGCCTGCAAATCTTTCTGTTGTAATGAGACTCTTCAGCTCCTTAGTCTGAGCATGGCAAAGCATAGCAAGGCATGAATTCACTGGTGCATTTTCTGAAAGTTGTTATGAGACACATACCTGGTCAATACCTTCTTTATTGTTATTTCCCAAAGATATATATGGAACATTGAAAACTAGAAAGCTCTCCTACCACAAAATGCAGCTGTACACAATGCTAACAGCTGAGGGGCACCTTGAGGAAGTGAGCATCATGAAAAAGAGTTAACCAACAAAAGTGATCCTGTGTCTTTTGTAGTGGTGCTAGAAACTGGAGAGAGCTGGGTGTACTATCCACAGCACCATTCATCATTTATGACAAGTGGACAAAGTATCACTTGCAGGTGAAAGATGGAGTTTTTGGATTTGAGCTGCTTGAAAGGAACAGCTGTGTTTGCATGAAAGTGTCTTTCAGATGTCTCTGCCATGAGGGGAAACCCCATTCCTGCTGAGCCAACTCTTTCCCAGGCTCAGCAGCTGGCAGTACACTGAACCTCAAGTAGGCTCTTTGCATGTCTTTGGTAAATGTTCTCCGTTGTCTGGACCCTCCAAAGGTGTCCTGCTGGAAAGAGCTGCCAGGAATATCTTTTTGGGTCCATACTTTTGGGTCCTTGACCCAACTTCATTTGGTCTGAAGTCTGGTTCAGTCCGTCTGAACTGATGGTTAACAGTCCTCATGCTCAAGCATTTCTCTTTTTTTCCTTTTCCTTTTATAATTCACCATAGATATATGCAGGCTGTTAGAAGTGTGAGCTGGAATACACCATAATGCCAACTGGTGAATGCAGCTGCAGGCACATGGCTATGGGAGGGATGGACATTCATCCCCTCCTGCTGCTGCGACTCTCTCAGAGCTCCCTCCTTATGGCCAGTTTCAGGTTTCTGCTGTATCTGTGCTGGTTATGTATCACAGTGTGGCTGCACCCACCTGTGACAGCCAAGCAAGGAGGTGTCACAAGGACATGTCGGGACTGTAGCACAAAACTGTGGCAGGAATGACGACAACATTGAAACTTTTGGTATATTAAGAAAAGAATAGAGGAAAATCATCTGAGATTACTGGAGTGAGGCATAATCCACTCTGATGAAGCACCATCACCCAGGTGCCTAGCAATACTTTAGGGCTTTTCTCAAATTTGAAGTTTGAAGTTGAGCTCCAGCAGGGCACAAGGTAAGTTCAGTTTAGACAATGAGCAGAAATGTAGATTATAATGCTATTAATGTCTTTCTGGTTAGAAAATTTGACATGGACATTGATTCAAGAACTTCCACGATCGGCTTCCATCAATATTAACTTTTATGTTAGCATTAAAACTGTAGGAAAGGCTTGCTCGTCAGAGGTGGCTCTTAGCCATTCATGTTGCTTATGAATTTTGAATGAAGGAAGCAAAGGATAAAATGGGATTATGATGGAGCAACTTTATTGCAAGCTATAAACTGCATTGCAAATGAACAAATGAAGCAAGAGACAATAGATTTTAAGCCATTTTCCTATCTTGGCACACTTGTCTCATTTTGTTGTTTATATATAGAGGATAAGGAGTCCACCCAAGACAAATCAGGAAGTTCATGTCTCTTCATCACAACATCTGAGAGCCAGGTTATTCTTAGTTTTCCATGGATTAGAAATGGAGAAGCATCCTCCTTCTGTTTTTCTTGGATCCTCTGCAAGGAATAGATACTCTTAGTGAGCATGTGAAGGTTTAATATTTTATTTCACAGGCAGGGTTTTCCCAGAACACGTTAAATTTTTCCTTTTTTTTCTCAATTTTAAGACAAGCCCAAATAGTTGTATATTAACCATTACTGAGTTTGAAGTAGACAAGAAATAGTGAATGCTGGTCATTTTCTTGTAGCCATCTTGAAAAACCTCTACAAATGAAAAAGATGGAGACTCAAGTTATTCATGGATTCTCAACTTGGAATCAAAGATGAATCATGAGCTAACGAAAATCTTACAGCACTGATTGTTAATTAGTAGGTTGATGTGAGGCAGCCTTTATCCAGGATTTGCATGTGTGACTGTCATTCAGTTACTGCATGAAAAGTCCAGAGAAACATGCAATCTCAAATTAGTAGGAGCAGCCGGAGTCAGAGGAAGGTTTCTTTTTAAGTAGCAGTACATACTTGAGATGCATAGAGATATACCTATGTGTGTGTGATAGGTAGGCCTGGTGGCAGGGCTGTGAGGCCTCATCTGCTGCCTTGAATAATTTTTGCATCTTGGAAAGACCATTTGTGTTGTGGTGGAAGAGTGGCTGCCCTGACACCATTTCCACGGCAGTCTGCAAGCACAGCTGCCTTTCCATGTGCAGTCTTGTGCCTTTGGTTCTCAAGTATCTCTGATTCTGTAGGCTTGGTGCCTCTCTCTGCATTCAAACTGTTCTGAGCTCAAACTGAAGAAGTCAATAGTATTTTCAACCTCATCGTAGCTTTATTGAAATCTTCATCATCTCTTTTGCTGTCGCCCTGCAAAAATTTCAAATGGTAAATCTTGCCTTTATAGACAATATATTAATCTCTCAGTGAATTGCTATTTCTATAATATTCTACAATTATTACTCCTTAGTTCATTTTCTTAATCTTAAGGTAGGGCTCAGTGCTCAATAAAACCAAATTTATTTGAAACATTTAAAGAAGTTCACCTTGATACTCTCCATCTTTCTCTGACAGCTCATTATAATGAGACCATAGATTATTGTAGTTGTACTTGAAGCCTACATATTTCTTCTTCAGTTTTCCCCAAATGACTGAAGAAACACCAGCTGGTATTAGGTAACTAATCTTGACTCCTGTTTTCTTATTCGTGCTGGGGAGCTGCTCAGTGTGGAAATAATTCCTGTTTTTATTAGGATTGTTTGTGAAGTTATAAATCTACAAAGCAGCGTGCGTCAGGAAACAAAGCTGCACTTTGTCTGATCGATGTGCTCTGGCGTTTCCTCTTTGACACTGCCTGGCTCTACCCTGGGACCTAGGAGGGCCATCTCATTCCAGATGTGCCCCCTGACCAGCCTCCATCTCCCTGCTTGGACAAGGCTCAGATGACTATCCCTCCCTTGTTTCCATGGGAAGGAAACACAAGTGAAGAGGCAGAGAGGAAAAGAGCCGCTCCGTGTCCCAGCTGATCCCTCAGTCCAGGTAATTGGAACAACGCCATCACAAAAGGGTTGTCTGCAGCCCAGGGACAGCCAAAGTGCTCCAGTGCATCTTCACTCAAGTCTGTGGGTATTTCCTAGGCTATGATATGAGCACAGCTTGCTTGTCAAAAGCCACATCAAAACCTGGTCTTTTTAAAGGCCAGTTCCTGGTAGCTCTCTCTAAGGTTTAGACAATATTGAGCTCTGAGGAATTGTTTTAGGATTTGAGTGCTCAAAACTTGTGATCAGGTTATCTTATATTGAATACTCATAAAAAGAGGCACATTAAACAGTGCTGGTTTTGGAAAGCTTGGCTCTGTTTTGGGCAGACCTGTCCCACTGTAACCAGATACTATCAATCATGCTCCACATTTTTGGAGGACAAATACATTTAACCTTAGTGGTTGCTTCAGAAAAAGTTTAAAAGCTTATTTTTCTCATGTGTTTTCTGCAATAATATCTGCCTCCTCCCTTCTCTGGGTATACAAAGCCTGTGATTGCTTTGAAAGAGATTGTTGGAAAGAAGGAACTCAAGCAGGAAAATACTTACAATACACGAGCTTAATTTCCAAATGCAGCCAAACCTCACAAATCAGCTCTGAGGGTAAGAACACCTCTGCCACCAGCCTGTGAGGATTGTTCCTGCTTCTTTCTCAGCTGACAGTGTTTGGCATTTGGTAGATCACAAACCAAGGCCAAGAACTCCTTTACTGTGAAAACCCCTATCTTCACATCCTGGTTTATTTTCTTTAAAACAGGATGAAGTGGATAAAAAAGTGAAAAATGTACTCTCCCATCCAGTTTGTCTTAACAAACCTTTTTGAAAAATCATTTATCTGGAAATGTTTCTGATGTAAACCAATTAGTTTGAATCTTTCTGACTTTCTTTGGTCTTGATTCTCCATTTTTCAAATGATAAATGTTTATACCACAATTGTAGCCTTTTTGAAGAAAAAAAGCACCATAGAAAATTTCTTTTTTTCCTGCAACCAGAACGTTCAAATTTCTCAATCACCTGTTCTGATCTGATATTGATTTCCTTTAGTATTTCTGCTTCCTCCTTAGGGAAATAAATCTGTTTCTGGTATCTATCAGCCATTTTTCCCTTTGATAAAAAGAATTCATATAATTCTTAAGTAATGCTAAATCTTCTGTCAACAAATTAGTCTTGTCATCAGCCATAAGGGGCCTCATGATCTTCTTGGTGACCTCTTGCTTCTATAAAAACTTGAGAAAAAAATCCATGCATAATAACTCCTGGCTATTCCTGTAATGTTCCTACTTTCATTTAGAAGTTTTTATGATATTTCAGACCAAATTGGCTATTTTCTTTCCTCAGAACAAAACAGGAAACTTTAAAAAATATCCTGTTTGTGAGTATGATGGCAGGGGCTTAAGACAGCAAATGAATATATGTGTAAGGTTAATTCAATATGTGCAGGTTAATTCAGTAAAATCAATAATTTAGTGGCTAGAGAGCTCCTTGGAAATAAATGGGTTGTATGAGATATGGGATCAAGTGTTCTTTGTCCCATTCCAGATAAGTGCCCAAATCACTAGCTTATATGATCAGTCTATCTTATTCTAGTCAAAGAATTATTTATCCACTGTTCTTCACCAGTAAGAGAAATTTGGGTTAATACCTTCCCAAAAGTTATACAAATGGCCCAGCTTTTGGGTTACAAGCTGTTTTTTCTACATGCTTTGTTCAAAAATTTAATAAAAAACCCCCTCTCTTTACAGGATTAAAAAAAGGTTTCAACATTTTCAAATGCAAAATGTTTACATTGAAAAATGTACCTTTTTTCCAGTCTTCCCCATCCCATGACATCACTGTTTTGCTGTGTTAGTAGTTTAGTAGGCTCAGGATTTCAGTTTTATTGTTTAAGATCTTGCAAGTTGCTTTGCTTCGCTGAAAGCATAAAAATGAAGTACAGGCTCTGGCTAAAGCCATCATCCATCACAGTGCTATAATGTACTAGAGGGTGTTTTCCCTTCTTAGCTTTAATTTTGTTTATCTTTTTTTTCCTCTGAATTAATATAAACTCAACTGGTACTCCACACACTGTTCAAACTCGGACATATTTAACACGTGGTTTTTTGCAGATGGTAAATTCGTATCTATTGTTAATTTTTTTAACATTATTAGTCATTTTTAACCATTGCATTTTCCATGAAAAATGCTGGTTTTTTCTCATTAACATTTAACTGGAACTGTCATACCTAATGCCTTAGTAATCTCTAGATGCATTGTGTCAGTCTGAAGTTGCTTAAACTCAGCCCTTATGCTGTTGTCAGGCTTTCCACATTTTCAGTGGTGTGGGTTTGCAGATTTACCTCTTCATCTCCAATATGTGTCCAGCTGATTCTTAAAAACTCTGTCAAAAAATTGCTATCATATCACAAATTTTAAAGGAAAATACAGCTCTATACCATGTGCTCAGAGCTATTGCTTGATTTATTTCTTCCACTTAATATGCCCCAGATTACATCCAGCACTTGAATACTCCCATTTCTACTTAGTTTTCTGTCTCCTTTCAAAACCATATTAGTTTATTGTTGCCTCCTGTGCAGTTCCATCTACCATCTTATTTCTTTTTACTCAGGTTTTGAACCCTGGTAATTGTAACCAGCTGGAAACGTCTCCTGGGGTTCTGGCCTCTGTAAATTTTACTTCCATTTAGCACCTGGACACACTCCCCACCTTGCCTGCTCTCTGAACAGCAGAGATTTGATGGGGGTAGGACAGAAAGTAACTACTGCACAGTCTCTTGAACTGGAAGTTTCCATGATCAAAATCAAGTGCAAAGCAATTGTATTTTGTGATCTGCATACAGGGCCAGACACAGGCAGTAACAAAATTTTGTTGCTTTCTGAAATCACCACGTTGTAAGGTTTAGTTTCTCTAAGTCTTGCCCCAAACAAACAATTGGGTTCTGCTGCTGCTAGAGGAACAGACTGCCTTTTATTGTGTGTTCTCTGGTGGGATTTCCTCTGGTAAAAACCAAAGTGGTTTCCATGCTGTGGCATTTCTAAAAATTTATAATTTACCTTAATTTACAGATTTTTGCTGTTCCTGCATCTTTTACTTAGTTGAAAACCACTCTAGGGCACAGCAGTATTGTTGGCACCATACTGACTGTACAGAAACAGTCGTATGCCTATCTCTGTGTTATATCTCTTGTGCTTTTTTTAGCATGAACTGCAAGGTTCAACCACATTTTTTCTCTGTAAATAAACAAATGGCAGAAAGTAGGAGTTAAAGAGCTGTGAATGCCCATATTGATTTAAAGCATGTGCAATTATATATCCATCAAGTAACTAGTATGGAAGCACAATTTCAGAGGCTTGTTGCCTAAAAAAAAATCATTGAACTCAGAATCTGTGAACTTAGAATATAATGCTTCTGATATATTTCAAAGTGTACATTAGTTATAGCTAATAAATGTAAAACATTAATACTATCTAATTTACTTTGTCCATATGGTAAAACTTTAATAATAAACACTTATCTTTTCCTGCAGTGATAAATGGTTGTGATGTCATAAGCATGAATTATGAGCTGATCATGCCAGGGAATTTAGACCAGGAATTTAAATTATCTGAAGAAAATTTTCTCATATTTGTCTCTTTTATTCCCCCAGTAGAATATGCCCCATGATCTCTGGCAGCTCGGACAAGAGTGGGAAGCACAACCAGGTACAGGAAATCTGCTGTGGACTGGCCTCTACATAGCAGAAAAGACCAAAAAACAGAGCTTGGCCATGGATGAAGAAAGCTGCCTATGCCTAAAACAGGAGTGCAGCCTGGAGAGCCAGGAGTACTCAGGTAGGCTCTTGTCTTCCACTTCCCTCCAAGGTTCCTGAGCACAAGAGCAAACCAAAACTGGCAGTTTTGCCAGCGGGAAGAGAGGCATTTCCAGATTCACAGTGGGTTTGATACGGGAGAAGCTTCCCTCAGTGTAGCAGCTTTCACCAGGGAGCTGAGGATTGCTCATGGAGCAGTCACTGTTAGAGGCACAAGAGGACCATGGGCTTGTTTCCAAAGGGCTTGGGTGGCCAGCACTGAAAAAATAGCACCTGCTCAGGTGTAACTCATCTGGACACCATGCTAGAAGAGCACACTCTG
Source organism: Nicator chloris (assembly GCA_013400495.1). Classification (NCBI taxonomy): domain Eukaryota; kingdom Metazoa; phylum Chordata; class Aves; order Passeriformes; family Pycnonotidae; genus Nicator; species Nicator chloris. Next base: position 55,965 of record WAAE01007939.1, read on the forward strand.
GAGGGTACATATGATTCAGGTGACGCATCAGGAAGGTCATCTAGGCATAGATGTAGTGAAATCTGAGCCATCAGAAGACAATTTGCTGAATTAAACCCTCTAAGGTGAGCACTCACTTGACACAGAACAGCATCTATATTTCATTGTTCTAGTCTAGAGGGTAATTACATTTTGTAAGGCTAATGTATCAAGAATCTCACTGGAGGTCCAATAACAGTGTTTATAACTCTCAAGTATATGGACTGAAAACACTGACTGATATCTCCAGCTCTACCAAGCCACTTGGGCTCTCCAGTCAAATCATTACCGACAAGGAGTGCAGTGATCACAAGCACTGTTCAGATTCCTCTTGGAGAGGGGCATTTTTCCTTCCTTTTCAAGCTGATTAGTCTTAGACCTGTAGCTTGGGTATGGACCTGCGGAACTCAGGTTAACAATTTCTGTCTCATCTGCAACAGAAGCAAGCGTTGTGAACATCCTTTCAGAAAAATAATATTTTGAAACCACATGGATGTTTGCACAGAGCAAAAGGAAAGGGTGCAAACATTGTAAAAGGAGTTTATACCTCCTGTGCTGTTGTTTTTTGGAAGTCTGTGCTTGGGTTTTGCAGTATTTGCCCTGTTCTTATTATGTTTTAGTATTTCAGTGTGGGGAAAATAACTCTAATGTAGGAAGAATGCTGCGCTCCAGTGCTCTTTCCTCAACATACACATACACATATACATACACAAAATAAATTAAACCTTACTTCTTATTAAGGGAAAATGTATTCTTGGCAGCTTACATTGGGAAATTATTGGGGGAAAATAGCTCTCTTTAAGAAAAGTAAGTAAAGTAGGTGCGGGCAGTGACTTTAAATTGGACATTAAACTAATCCAGGGCTATACTTTAATAAAGGCTAGTGCTGGGAATTCTTATGGATTTTCTAGCTCATTGCTGGCATGACAGAGAAATACAATAAATGTTCTATTACTTACACAAGCTGCTGGTTTTCAGAAAATTAGTCACCAGTGACCTTTTACCCTTTCTCTTGCTCTCTTTCTCAGTAAAAGTACCTGATCAGAATCAAATGCAGCCCTGCTGTATGATGGCATCCCTGCAGGCTGCACAGGGCATCACTGTGAGTATGAGTCTTAACACAGCGTAAGATCAGCTTATTTTTTCTCACTGTGTAACTGCAATATTGGGGGCCAGCAGGGGAGAGGGAAGGGACAGAGGAAGAAAATAATCTTTCCATCATCGGTTGTTCTTTTTCTCTACTTTTAAAGTGTAGAAAGAAAGGAGACATAGCCCTACAATTCTGAGTGACAAATGAAGCCCAAACTAGAAAACATAACCGATCAAACTGCTCAGAACTGAAATTTGAGAACTGCGATATGACTTGGTGATATCCCCAGCCTCAAGAATCATAAACCTTTGGTTTTGCCTGATTTTTTTTTATTTTCCATGAGCATCAAAACATGATGTTTATATTCTCTACAATGAGGTACAGACTTTTGCAGAGGGGGAGGGGACTATATTACTTGGTGTATACTAGCCCTTTGGTAGAATTATATTGATTAGTTTTCCAGTTAGCAGTGAGACCTCCTTCTGACCCTATTTTCAGGGTCAGTAGATCATAATGCAGAAGCACTAAGAGACTGGCATCCCTCCCCACATTGCTTTTTGAAGAGTATACAGATAACAAAATCATCATTTTATAGTTATTAAAAAAGTATATATATATATAAAAAAATATATATATAATGTGTGTTTATATATATAAAATCTCTACATATACAAAAAGAGTGGGGTTGGACTCTGACCTGATAAGTTATATATGATTCATAATAACATTTTTCTGTGAAAATGAAAATACATCCAGCTCCTACTATACAATTTAAAAAGTGATTTTTGTCATAAGCTGTTGGGGTTTTTTTTTAATAGAAGAGGAATACCACATGATTGAGCACAATAGGGACACGTGAAAGAGGAATACACATCTATGTTTGAAATGCAAATATTTTTCTGGGATCTTTAGTCTGAGAGCTCCCAGATATGAACTAGCAAGACAAAGAGCTGCATGCTCGGCCCCATTACAGGCAGTCTGAGGATGTCCCATGAGCAATCTGTTGACTTCCATCTTGTATTGTATGTCAACCATACATACCTCTAATTAAACAAGAAATCATTTGTCAAAACTTGCTGCACTTTTCATATCCAAAATTTTCCATGGCAGGTGTATAACAGACAAAGAACAAGGACAACATGAAATACCTAAAGAATGCTTTTAGTTGCTATTTTNTCAAAACATGATGTTTATATTCTCTACAATGAGGTACAGACTTTTGCAGAGGGGGAGGGGACTATATTACTTGGTGTATACTAGCCCTTTGGTAGAATTATATTGATTAGTTTTCCAGTTAGCAGTGAGACCTCCTTCTGACCCTATTTTCAGGGTCAGTAGATCATAATGCAGAAGCACTAAGAGACTGGCATCCCTCCCCACATTGCTTTTTGAAGAGTATACAGATAACAAAATCATCATTTTATAGTTATTAAAAAAGTATATATATATATAAAAAAATATATATATAATGTGTGTTTATATATATAAAATCTCTACATATACAAAAAGAGTGGGGTTGGACTCTGACCTGATAAGTTATATATGATTCATAATAACATTTTTCTGTGAAAATGAAAATACATCCAGCTCCTACTATACAATTTAAAAAGTGATTTTTGTCATAAGCTGTTGGGGTTTTTTTTTAATAGAAGAGGAATACCACATGATTGAGCACAATAGGGACACGTGAAAGAGGAATACACATCTATGTTTGAAATGTAAGTATTTTTCTGGGATCTTTAGTCTGAGAGCTCCCAGATATGAACTAGCAAGACAAAGAGCTGCATGCTCGGCCCCATTACAGGCAGTCTGAGGATGTCCCATGAGCAATCTGTTGACTTCCATCTTGTATTGTATGTCAACCATACATACCTCTAATTAAACAAGAAATCATTTGTCAAAACTTGCTGCACTTTTCATATCCAAAATTTTCCATGGCAGGTGTATAACAGACAAAGAACAAGGACAACATGAAATACCTAAAGAATGCTTTTAGTTGCTATTTTTAATTGCTATTTGAAGCTCACATTTGAAATCCTTGGTCCTGTAAAAGGATAAGGACTGGAGTCAAGGACTCAAATATCCTCACCCTAACACCAGGACCTTACAGAATGCTTTTGAACTCCGGTGCTCCCCGAGCACGCTGTAACTGTAGGAGACCATGCTACTGCCCCAGTAAGAGCCAGGCTGCTCTTATCATATTAAGAAAAAGAAGCTTGACTTCTAACAGCTGCTGCCTCTGGTTTTCTCTGTTTCCTTAACTGAACCACAGACTGCAAGGAGCTAATTAATATATTCCATGTCAACCATGAAATCACCATCTGGAGAAATAAAGCACTGGAAATAACTCTGGGGGAAAAGAAAGTGAGCTAAGGTGTTAGAGGCCTGAGTCCTTGCACAGCAGGGAGTACCTTCGCCCCTTGGAGACATATGGACAACACTTTGCTGCAGCTCTGCTGCTAGAATTTCCTTCTTAGGGTTATCCACGTTCTGGTCCCAGGGTATCTGATGAAACCAGTTTCCCAGTTATTGTCCCTTGCCTTTATCCCAGGTCAACAGGTCTTGCAGAGAACATGCCAACATAGCAGCATGCCTACTGCTTCAGATCATCCTGGTTTTTGAAAGTCTGGAAATAGCATGTAGAAAAAAAATTAGTGACTAGATGTTGTTCCTACATGGGCTTTTTAGTTGCGTTCAGATTTTAGTGTGGTCCAGCAGAGCTGGCAAAGAGAGTATCCCCCTCTTGCAGTAGTACAATATGCACCCTCCCTTTACTTCCTGATCTTTACTTCCCTATCTTTTATTTTGACAAGCCTAAGGTCTGATTCTCCTGTGTGATATGGAACTCTCAGATTTGAAATTGAGAAACAATGCCTTATTTATTTCTCATAGCAATATGTCACAGGGTTTCAGCATCCTGGTTTATGTTCATAAGACATTCATAAATCCACCCTTAAGTGACAAATATTATCTTCTCCACTTGTTTCCCTGCTGAAACAAAGACAATTTCTTCTTCCTACTAGTATCTTAACACACCTGGTTTCTTCTGGAAGATTTTCTAGGATTCCTAAAATTTCCTAGGAATGGCTAAACAAGTGCCATTGTGGCCTTCTTGCACCTGCATGCCAATCAGTTCAAATAACTTGCAGTGAGGGTCAGATTCCTAACAGAAGTGAGCTGACTCCAAAGGACTTGGGTGCTGGAGTGAGCAGCTGGTCCTTTTCCAACTATTCTGGAGCACAGGTATCACCGAGCAGGCTGTCATTACACGCAGCACGTGCCACATCAGTGTTGAAAACAGGCAAACAGCTGCTCGGTGGGTAAGAGTGACCATATTCCATGCACACACTCTGCTTCAGCCCTTCCCCAGCTGGTACTGGAGAGACCCTTCCATTTCATGATGGTCAGAGCCCCTAGCATGCCACAGGCTGTGTTCATACGGCCTTAGCCACATGCAAAAGTGCTGTGATTTTCTGATGTGTTCCTCTGCTGCTCTTCTCTCTGCAAGGATCATGCAAATACGCCTTTTTACTACTTAAAGGGCTCTTATAAAATAGACAGACGATGACTTTTTACAAGGGAAGGCAGTGATAGGACAAGGGGAAAGAATTTTAACATAAAATATAGGAGATTTAAATTAGATGTTAGGAAGAAATTCTTCAAGTGAGGGTAGTGAGGCGCTGGAACAGGTAGCTCAGATATGAATACCCCATTCCTAGAAGTGTTCAAGGCCAGGCTGGATGGGGTTTAGAACAACCTGGCCTGCTGGTAGGTGTCCCTGCCTACAGCAGGGGTCTGGAGGAAGCTGATCTTTAATGTCCCTTCCAACCCAAGCCATTCTATGGTCTATGAAATGTTAATGAAAATATTAATGGAATTACCATTTTTGTCTCCATGTCTGTTTTAGCAATAAGAAATTATTCTGAGCCTGTCCTTGGCATGTTGGCCGAAGTAATTCACAAAATTTTCATTTAGCATATCACTCTTTGAGAGTTTTTTTCTTTCTTTTCCTGTCATGGGCTTGTGAACCATTCAACTTACTGGTCATTCAATTGCTATGGAGAAGTGACCTCTCTGGAGGAAGGCGAGTGGCCCTGACACTTTCTGTCCCAGAGCTATGTTGGTTCAGCTATCCCCACAGCCAGCACAGACAGGTAGATGCTTCTGCATCAGAACATGTGAAATTAGAAATTCATGTGAAACTCACCTAATTTCCTTGTCTTTTTAGACAAGGCTGTGATCAGATTAAAAGGCTGCTAAATAACCAAAGAAAGTGGTGTTTCTTACCCTTTATCAGGCAAATTACCTCACTTCATTTCATTGTCCTTTAGCTACAAGCCTTCCTAGAGCTTTGGTTAATTTTGCTAATAATTTATCTTAAAACTTAACAGTGTTGCATTTTTCCAGTTTCAGCAAAAAGTATTATTAATTAAAGGCCATGTTTATAAAGCTGTAAAAAAGGAATGTTTTTAACACTGAATTATTAAAAGGGCAAAGTATTATTTTTTTCCTTTAAGGAAAAATGCTTTTTTTTCTGTTGTTACTCATCACCCTGAAAAAATCAACTGAGAGGGTAATATCCCATCTCCCCTTCTTCCTTTGCCATACCTCTTTTCCACACTTTCTCAGGCTGGTTATGATAAATTTGATAAATTGAAATAAGACTAGGAAGAACGTGCCCATCAGTAACAAGAGGTAGGTGTAGGCAATTTAAAGTGGCCCCTTTGCACTGTTTTTAAGCAGCACATCATCTGTATTATAGACTATCCCTCATCATCTCTTACCCTGACACCTGCAACTCAGGACCCTGACAGCATCTTGTCACATGTGCAAAACAAATGTTTAGCCTCAATAATATATTCATCCTGGTATCTGCTGTTCACAGAGGATAATCCAGAGCAGAAGTCCAATACTGGAAGTTTCAGTGGTCTGTTTGGAGGGGTCCTTCCTACTTCAGCATTTGTCCCAAAGACCCATGCTCTGGGCAAATGTTGGCCTTTTTGGTGAATCTCCTTTCTGTGGACATTTAGTATGAAGAGTATTCTTAATTTCTGTTATTTACTCAACAGCATTTTGTTGCTTTAATTAAGTTACTGGAATTTAATTATTGCTACCTGAAAGGATGATTATAGTTGCTCACGTGTGAGGACAAGCTTCTTATCATAAATTCCCAGTAACAACAACTCTCTTCACCTTTCTGTCTTCTCTAACTCTCTAAATAGTAGAGTGACAGTAATGGTTATTTAGGACCTAAGCTTGAAAACCCTTAATCATGTGGATATTCATTGCTCCCATGGTCTACCTATTTCACTGATTGTGCTAGCTTATTTTTTGTAGGATCAAGTGAGCAATTATCGAAGAAGTAAAAACCACAGAAAAATGACAAAAGTCAATTTAGAGTACAGAGAAGCGCTTACATCCCACGCCCCGTGGAACTTACCCCAGGTAAGAGATATTCAATCATAATCATTAAAAAGGGCTAGTCCTTCTGCAGCCTGAAATGGGTTCTTTTTACTTCAGAAGCATTTCCTGCCATGCCTCACCATTTTGCTGGTGAGTGTTGAGGGGATGTAGGCAGTAGCAGAGGTGGGGACTGTGCAGCCACCCAGGAGATTTGTTAAATTAGTTGGGCTTACCAAGCATATGCTCGGGCTCCTGCTGCTTAACTCCTCCCAGTGACTGCCCTTTTAGCTTTTTGTCCAGGAGTCATGCCCTCTAGTCCAGGCATTTGTGTGCTCCTCCATATCAACAAGGTGTTTTTCTGTTCTGGTTCCACTTGCCCCCTTTGGAGAGGGGGGAAAGCCCAGACACCTCTGCAGGATAGAGCCAGTAGCAGCTGCAGTGGGGGAAGCCAACATTCCAGTAAACCCCATCTGAGCCTGAGGCAGAGGAAGGGCTTTTCCCCCCATCAGAGCTGAGGGAGAGAGAGCACAGGGCACCACACACCTCCCTCAACCCTTCCCAGCACTACCCTTGTGCAGGTGGGGAATGCAGGGACCTCGCCTAGGCATTCAGACAGCTCCAGACAGGGATGCAATGGCTCCAGCCCCTGTTCCACAGGCAGAAGGGGCCTGGCTGGTGGCCCAGCTTGCAGGGCTGCCAGCTCAATGTCCAGCTTTGTGCAAGATGAATTAAACAAGGTAACACATCAGCGTGTAAACCAAGCAGAATTAGGAATGGGTCCTGGCCAGAAAAGTATGGTTTTGAACCTAAATCACAAACCAAACTTTCCCAAAGGGAATGTTTAGATTCAGGGCCATCTCTTAAAATAAATAATGAATAAATAAGGTCCTGTATAGATTTCTAACTATGTCACTTTATTAACACTATAGATTTTTCAAACACAGAGGGGCTGTAAGAATTGCATATACATTTCATTAGTAGGGAATTTATGACTACAAGATTGCACTTAAGGTTTGCGCTGACGCTTTATGCACCCTTTTGACCCAGTCCCTTTACTATATTCTGCCCAGTATTATTTTTCATAAGTCAGGAAACGTTTTCCATATGTTTTGTAGCATTATCCAAAGGGAGTTTGCAGCTGTACTGTTTCTACTTTATCATGTTCGTACTGACTGAAGTGCAGACCCCTCCTAGTGACAGTACCCATCTGAAAGATCATAACAACGCATTTTTGGCACATTATTGTTCTACTTTTGTGTCAAGCCTCCCCCACAGAACCAAATTGTTTCACAGTTTTTATTAAAATTTACTATAAATGAACAGCTGAAAAAATAAACAGAAAAGTCTGTGTGTATCTTATTTACTGTCATCACAAAAAGAATATCTCTGCTGGAACATTATAACATAACCTAACAGCCAAAACTAACTCACAGAAATAAGCAGAGACATTAGAAAGGTTGAAGGTCAGGAGAGTTCATTATTTTCAGTAAGCTTAAAAGGCAACAAAGGGGCTGGGGGAGAAGAAAAATAAAAGGGCAGGAGGAAAGTTGTGAAGGTACATGGGAGCAGCAGAGCTGCAAGAGGGGAAAACTGAACCAGGAGCCTATGTGGCACAAGGCAAAAAAAAGGGATGAATGTACCAATATTTTAGCTATCACATCTTTCTACAACAAAGAAAAGTCTATGTTTAACTTTCCTTTGGAAAAATAAATACATTGACCTGAAAAGCCCTAAATAAAATCCCATCTGTGAGTTATTTGAACCAATTGTGGCACTCCACTGCTTGTTTGCAATATCTGAGGTCTGATATCACAAATTAATCTGTAGGTGTGTGAGCTTTCTCCCTCAGGATGACTTTCAGAAACTTTGTTTGGACTTAAAATGTAGTTATTTGAGGAAAATTTTTACTGATGTGCCATGGTCCAAGTCAAGATATGGTGTAAGAAGCTGCACTTTAGCTGATGGCTTCTGTGCCTCCCTGTGCTCATACGTGCTTTCACAAGATCTGAATTTGATCTCCTCGATATGCTTCAGTGGAAAGGAGTTTCTAATCGTAACTGGAAGCAGATATATCCAAAGAATCAGTTTTAGTAAATCCCACTGAACTCTATCATGGCAGAGAGACAGTATAAATGCTCCCCATGAGTCCACTAATGAAATGCCTGGCAAAGCCAAAAAGGGCAAAGAAAAAAATAGAAATCACAGCTGCAATATCAGCTTGAATAATAGAGCTAGGAACCGGAGAGTAATAAAAGATGAGCAAGAGGTCAGAAATAACACAATATGAAGGCAAAAGGAAGGAGACGAATGCTTTCCAAAAAGTGAGGCAAAGAAGAATAAAAAGTGCCCTGGGTCATATGAAAGGCTCCCATAAAAAGACTTAAAAGAGGAAAGCTAAAAAGTACTGTGAAGGCAAAAGTCAATTTATTTCATGAACTGTAATATTTAACACTTCACAGCTTCATGCTGGTATTATTCCCAGTAGAAGCAGTACTAGGGGGCAGATCCTCAATACCAAGTCCCTAAAACAAGCCTGAACAGACACTTAATTTCTTTGTGATACCAAGTATTATTTTGAAGGATCCACTATCTCTTTTCTCTCCTTTTCTCTCTCTCTCTTTTTTTTTTTTTTTTTTTTTTTCTACCGTATCTTGTTTGGGAATTTTGATGCATGACTTCTGATTTGAGTCTTACCCTTTTGTGCTGAGAAATGATTGGTAAAGTTTATTTTAGGGGCTTTTTATTCATCACTGAATGTGCTGGCAAAGGAGAAAGCACTTACGTTCCCACTCCTAGGCTGACTAGGAAGAAGCCAAGGGGTACCCCGCAGAGGGCCCTTGGAAATACAAATGGTGTCTTTCAGGGGATAGCTTGAGTTATCTGGATCTTAGTCCTTCCTGTCATTTGTGCTCCTAAGAATTAAATCAGGCATCAGTTGAAGAAGTTTAATATTTGCATAAAGATTTGTAGTATATTCCTGTAAAAGTATGGTCCAGACAAAGTAAAATGAAAGCTTTTATTTCACAATTTGTAGCTACAGTGGTAATTATTTATGTAAAAATAGTATCAATTTTCTTCTTCAAAAATAAAAATAGTGTTTCTGGTGAAAGGAATAACCCTGTTAAAAAAGATGGTACCTACTGCATTATATTTAACTTTATGTGATGAGCTCATTAATTCTTCACATTCAATCTACAATTATAATTCAATTTTTGGTGTTTAGAAGGAAAAAAGCACCAAACTTAATGTTTTAAAGTGTTAATTTAACCTTACAATGAGCAATTATAAGGAAATTATTACTGAAGCATTCACTTTTTTAATGGGAATACACCAATGATGGCCATTATAGAAGAACTAAATAAAGCACTTTTAAAGGTAGAAACCTTCCAGGCTTGAGGCTTAAAATTGAAAGAAACACAATATATTTTAAAATATGAATATATGTTGAAATATATCTAATATTTCTAATATGATCTGAATGTGATTGCTATTCAAACACACTATTTTGGCTTAACAAAACTTAGAGATTTTAACCCAAATTTAAAATTTCACTCAAGATAGCTGCAGCATAAGCAGAATACATAGGCACATCTCTGCTGGAAAATCTTCCACGTGTCACAGTTCTTGAATCAAAACACCCAAAGTGCAGCCGGGGTGCTGCCTAAACATGAACATGCATTTACACACAAGCACATGCCCCGGCCATGGGCAGGGGGGACAGTGGTGGTGCCCTCCCTTTCCTGCTTCCCACGCAGCCCAGGAGTCGGCTCTGCTGCTCTTTGCTGCTCTGGGGGCCCTCGGAATGTTGGGCATCTTCTGCTGACACATTGGTTTGCATTTCCCTGTTTAAACCCAAGTGTTTTCACACTTTCTCTTTGGACAGGATTGGCTGTACAGCCCTGCTGGCAGGCTGCCTCTTACCTGCTGTACCTCTGTGCAAATTAAAAACCCAGCATGACATATTGGCTGATGATGTTATCTCCTTAGCCTTGGGGAAACCGCTGGAGAAGGAAAATGGCTTAAACCAGAAATGTCTTATTGAGGTAGCTGTTTTTGGAAACAGTGGGGCAGGGGTGCTCCTGATGTAGGTAAATGCCATATCATTGCAACACAGAGATGAAGAAAAAACCGTGAAGTGATTGATTCAGGTAACAGTAGCTGACAGGACTTTCACACTGTGCTACCCATCCTTTTCCACAGGAAATGTAATATTCTTTTTCCCCTTGTTGCCCATGTATTTTCTTTTAATCCTAGACAGCAACAAACATCCATTGAGGTAATTATTTTGAGGAAGACAAGATTTGCCCTTTAGGTATTTTTGTGTAATCTTTGTTATTTAATTGGTGCAAATTGCAATGTCTTTGCACTGGATATCTAAGGTAAATAGATACATAGATTATAAAGTGTATGAAGCTTTATTTTTATCATCTAGCATGCTTTGCACCTGAACATTTGTGATTGGTCTTTTTTCATGTTTTTTATTTGTTTCTTTCTTTGGTAATAGTGAGAGCAGATCTAGAAAAGTTTGTTTTCCTTTTAAGGGACATAACTGCAAAAAGTCATAGGTGCAAGGCCAAGCACATGGTGGTGTGTGTTCTGCCTTACATTATTGTAGTTATCCTCTGCTTTCCTCTCTCAGCATAAATGTTTGCACATATAAAAATGTTAACATACCCATAAAATACTGATACATTGTATGCAATTTGAAATGCTATCAAATCTAAAATCTCAATAAAGTGTTTTAAAATCAAATCATCATGCCTTTCAGGAAGCTTTGCCAAACCAGGACTTGGGTACTTTTTTCTTCCCTCCTAAGAATAACCACAGCTTTCAGTGGTCATCCCTGGCTCCCAGGAGTGCCAGCTACTTGGCACAGCAGGCAGGGGCCCACTGTGACCAAGGTATAGGAATTGTGATAACCTGGAAGTTATCAGAGAGCTGATTTGCCAGAACAGGTCCTTACGGGTCCCTACCTGTTTTTAAAGAGCCAAGTGGACAGCCCTTAAAAAAATATTATTGTCAGAAATCTTGTTGGATATTAAATGTGCCATGGAAATGCAATAAAAATGGAAAGGCAACATTGCCCAGAAAATCTTGTGCCAAAAAGGGAAGGGAAAAAATTGTTTACTTAGTGGTTATGAGTCAATGCATGGTGTACGAATAAAAATGTAAGAGACCTTTATAAGATAAGAAAAATCTGACATGGTTTTAAGGCTTAGACTCCAAATAATGATCTGAAAGCAAATAGAATTTCTGATCCAAGAAAAGTATTTTTCATTGCTTTGAGGTGAATTATTTTAAAATTGAGGACTGAAAACCCATCCAGTTTTTAGATAAATATCTGATCCATGCCAGTTATCAAAAAACTATTTGGACATTTTATTGTGTTTGCATGACTAGTGAGTACTATGAATGCTCTGAAAACTGATTTTTTTCAGTAGATGCAGACTGGTCTTAACAGGTATTAAAGAGCAGTTTTTGTTTAGTATAAAGGTATTTAAAAGTAATCAGAACAAAAAGGAAAGGTGTAAGCAAGGGAATATACCTATAATTGAGTCACATCCGAAAACTTTAGACCGTAGCTTAAAAACCTGCCTGAAAGTCCCAGGTTGCATGTCTTGTATGTTTATGAAACCAAGTAGAGAAGACAAAAAATATATTCGTTTTCTTTTCTTTACAATTTCATCTATTTATTTTAAGAAGGGGAAAAGCTGGAATACCATAGACCTCATGGCCTCATTACATAGCCTAGAGGTCCGTGACTCAGTGCCAGGGCCAGCACATAAAAATGATTATTTGATAGATGAGAACCAGATTGAAGAAAAGATAAAAGATTCTTTTACATATGTAAGAGAATTGATCAACCTCTGACGCTCTCTGTCAGCTAATGGTGTGTCTCTGCCAGAGAAGAGTAAAGCCAGCACGAGAGCAGAGGGAGGATGATGCTAGCTGGAGAGCAGAACATCTTTGCTTTTTCATGAAATACGCTACCTTGATGATGGAATCATAAGAATCAGTTGTTTGGAGTTCTGGTTTAACCAGACCTTGAAAACACACTCCTGCTTCATCTGAATCATACACAGCGTAATTTCTTAAGGTTTTAAAGACTTTTTCTTGCTTACTGACAAAACAAACAAAAAAAAGGAGCTGCATCTTTCTCAATTTTTTTTCACCTTTCAGTTATAAGACAGAATGTAGGGAAGATCAGGACAGTAATAATTATTCATAGTGAAACAAACTCAGGATTCAATATTATTATTTTTTCTTAGGTCTTCTTGCACAGGCAGGAGGGATGTCTATTCTATCCTGAAAAGTCTCCCTGCCATGATCCTGACAGTGTTCTGGACGTAGCATCATATCTGAAACCAAGCAATGTGCGAAGACACAGATTCCATTGTGTCAATTAACTCCTGAATCTTCATAGGGCTCAAGACTGTCTGCCTTGGTAAGTTCAGTATTTGACACCGATAAAACGGAAAGTGATCTTCAGCTCTTGATAATGTTTAAAGGAATCTGCCTTGCTATTTACTGAGTTTGTAAAATCAAGTACATGCACATGGTTTTGACTTCACAAAAGAGGACATGTGCTCTTGTAAAAAAAATTATGCTGCTGGAGAGAACAGCAAATCCCTTATTTACTTTTTATCACTGGAGGATGGCTTGGGGTACTTAGGACTTTTATGCCCATGGGTCAGGTTTCACGTACATGGAGCTGTACAGTTTGCAGAAACTTTCCGCTCAGCCAACAGATGAATTATTCCCATCGTAAGGTGGAATAAGCCAGCAACAACCTACCCCTGCCTTTGTTTTGCCTTTGCTTTCTCAATCACTAGGCAGGGAAATGAAAGACAAATGGCCTCCATTGGCTTGTGCTGGCTGAAAGAAGGCTGGGAGGAATAGTTGGGTATAGGCAGGCCTGGCAAGGAAATTTTTGGGTGCTTAAACTGCAGTGCCTATCTCCCAGCAATGACAGTCAATCACTGTTCTTTCCCTAACTTTAGCAATTGGAAGCTGCAGGATAAATCTGGATCTATTATTGCATGCACCAATATTGCAGTAGAAGGTAATCAGTATGCACACCAAGACAAGTTCAGTGGAGAGAGCATAAACTGTGATTTTTAAAGCTGTGTACATGTCTTCTAAGCCCATTGGAAAATGCCAATATTTCACTGGAAGTTTTCACAGATAGCCTAAGAGCATGAATGAAGCTAGGAATTAATTTACAACATAAGTCTGTAAATTGATAAACCAGGAGAGCAATGTTGTGATGTCGTCTTTTTGCCACAGTTGCAAATATACCTGTGAATAATGTGTTTGATCTGCACGTAGAATAATCTTTTGTATCATTTTTGGGATAACTCTTGCTCAATAGGAATTAAAGGAACTGAATTCTATTTTTATAATTAAAGGATAAGCATGTTTAGAAGTGTACTTCCACATCATACAAAGAAAAAAAAAATTCCACAAAATGGACTGCAGCTCAAAGAATTTCCCCCAGCAATTCAATTCTTGCAAAAGAAATGATTATTTGCTATCCACACATACTAGGAGCTGCAGTCATTCAGAAGGATGAAAAGGTTACCCCACTGTGTTGTAGATTAAGATGGTTTTACTGGCTATTACACATTATAAAATAGCTGGGCCTTTTAACATGCTAGTGATCCTTTAAGGATGTAAAACCTTATATCAAAACTGTTAAAGAAAAATATGCAACAAGAAGACCATAAGAACTATCTTCTGAGTACTTAACATGAATAACTAGACTTTCAAATTGTTTATGGCTATAATATCTGAAACTCTGGTGAAAGGACTGACGGCACTAATTTTTTATTTTTTTTTCACTGATCTTTATTTGTAAGTGCTAGTGGAATCCTTTGGTAGCTCTTCTGGAACTGGCACTACTACTGTGCATCTTTTATTACTCAAAGCTTCAAAATTGTGCTTTATTAAAAGGAATTTTTATTTTTAACTACTCTTATAATTTCTTTGTTCAACTAAAGGTTAATGCTATAGAAACCTCAGATAAAAAGCAAAAAGAAAAAGGGCTAAACCACAGCAGCAAGCCCTTCAACAGTTTCAGGAAAAAAAAACCTGTTCTTCATCTGCACACTGCAGTCTGTACATCCCTGGAGTTTTTTCAAGTGTGTGCGTTAAGAAATATACCTACACAGAAAAAAATACATCAAAGAATTGAAATTAGTTAAAGGATAGCATATTGGCTAATCCCATGCTGTTTATACAATGACTACATTGGGAGGTATCTATGCATAAAAGACATTGAATTAGGCCCATGATTTGACCCAAATTCACAGACATAGTTACTAGTTTACACTAAATATCTGTGCTAATTTGCTAACCTCACATATGTTGCTGCTGCTACTGTGTCAGGGATTTCTTAGCATGAGAAAATACTACAGCAGTCTTAATTTCTAACCTTAAATATGGCAATTTTTATTAGAGATATATAAACTAAGTTTTTCTTAACTAAATGTAGGAAGCTGCTCCTGTTCCTATTTTTTGCACTTCTCCTATCCTCTCCATTCAGCAGATCAAGCCAGCAATACTTAATGGCTTAGAAAAGAAATAGCAATAAGAATTTGACAGCCCACAAAAGCAATGAAATTAATTAAAACCTAGAGCTGTGGACTGATGCCTTGGCTTGCCTTATGTTATTTTGCTTAGTCAAAGCAGGTTCCTAATGCAAAAATCAGAAGTTACAGAAGATCAGCAAATAGCAGCATGAGCAGTTTTCCTATGTTTTGCAAGAGACTTTTCTACTTCAACATGTTTGAAATGGTTTAATGACTTCAGAGCAAGAAGGGGGCTGTTGCCAAGGACTTCAGGTAGACTGGGTACAATTTTATCTGGTCTATTTCCAGGACAATAATACGTTACTGTGTACTTCTGTAAATTTATTTTCCATAAATCACTACTACAACAACAGGACCAGCTTTGTTGGCAAAGGGAATACGTTGCATCCCACCAAAATTGTACAGCAGCAGCAACAATAGAAAGCAATTGCTGAAAATAAACTTTGGGCACCCTGAGAGACCCATGCTGGTGTTTGCCTCCCAGGCCAGAGGCTGCGCCCAGGCTCCAATTTGTCCCTCACACTTTAGGAGCTTGTCCTAAGCCAGTTTGAGTTTCCTGTAGCAGTCATAGCTTGAGCTGGGTTTTTATAAGACAGGATTTGGGAATAAACCATGCAGATTCATCATTTGTCAATTATACCTAAAGCAAAAGTCACTCCCTCATCCTCCCAAATGGTGTCTGTGCCATTGCCTTCTTCCCATAGCCCACGCAGGGAAGGATATTTCTGCTGTTTTCTGCTGGTACTGCCTGACCCGTCACTGACAGACAGAAAATGCTGTAGTCATTTCTGTGGTGCTCCCAGAAGATCTAAAGGAAAATGCAGGCAAGGTTCTCAGCAGTCATGTCAAAGGAATACAATTTCCACTCCTCAGCAGAGGATGGGAGCCTTTATTTAAACAGTAAAAGGTTCAAAATAATGATGGGAATCCAGGAGGAAAGCCAAGATGAGTATTCCAACAACAAAATACAGCTTTTTTACTTCTGCCAAAGTCAAAAATTTGGTCCCAAATTTACTTTTGGGGGGAATTCAATATCAAAAATACAGGTGAGAGGCTGAGCAACTCTAAGCAAAAGGCGTGTCCAGCCCAGACATTATCTATCAGTAGCGGTCTGGCAGATATGGGGAAGCCTGTCCAAAGGAGTGAGCACCACTGCCTGCAGTGCCTGCCAGCATACAGATGCTCTTGTTGGGAAATATCTTCCAAAAGTTTGTCATCTCCGCTCTGGGGCAATTCACAGAGCAGTGAGATGAACAGGTGTCTCACATAATTTCTTAGATTTTTAATTTTTAATTTAATTGTTTTAATGTGTTGTGGTTTTATTATTGGTCATATCTGGCTGTATCCCTCATATTACTGAAAGATTTAGTACAATTACATACACAGCCAGATTGACAGAAGTACAGAACTATTCCTATCATATGGCATTTTTTTACATGCAGATTTTCAATATATCTTATTATTGTAGGTGTGAAATTTTTAGAAATTTATGTGTCCTTCTCAGGTACTCAATTAAGACCCAAAAATCTGAACTCAGCTGTGATTCTTGTGGCATCCTAAAAACTCTCACTGTACAGTGCAGCAGCCTCACAACCCCGTTTTCACACATCTACTTTCCCTCCGAGTCCTTTATCAGTCCAAATAATGTGAAATCTAAAAGTATTTTATTTTCATATCAGCTAAAATAATGTCTCTGGGGAGGGTAAAAGAGACCCATTGAATCTTGCAATGCCTATGTAGTATCTTGGTCTGGCTTCTGACATTACTCTGGATTTGAGTTTCCTAACTCTCTAGTGCAATAATAATCCAACTTGATTAGCCTAGCAGCTGCATTTAGAAGGATGATGTCAAGAAATAATCTATCCCAGTCTTCCAGATGCCTAAAATGATCTTTTAGAAAGCTGTTTGGGTTTTCTATCACTAATGGATGTACAGAAGGTGCTGAAAAGCTCAGTTGTAGATATACTTGACATGTGCTTTGTGTTTCTTGAAGATACAGAGCAGAAAAAATAAGCTCTTTCTGGATAATTCGTAGTGACTCATTTTAGAATTTTATAACATCATAATGTAACTTTTCTTTTTTGTCCTTCATCCCTTATTCTTCTTCTCCTCATTCTCTCTCTCTTTCTCTCTGTTGCATCTGCATGAATAAAAAAATCTGGCATAACAAGTAACATCGATAACAAAGATTATTGTTTCTGTAATACACTGAAAGGTTCTAACCCTGCAGTCTTATGAAAACACAGCTACACTGGAGAGGTAAGGGAAAGGCTAAGCACTGGACCTGTATTAATGTATCTTAACCTTTGACAGAAGATCTACCTCTGCTTGGGTGTATTAGTAAACATAGATTCTGCTTGATTAATAACAAGTCAGGCTCCTCCATATGCAATACATGGAAAAGTAATATATTTTTATATATACATACATATATATGTGTAAATATATATAGATGAGTGCATGGGCTACTCAAGTGTTTGTTTTGTAAATGAGTACTAAAACTTCAAACAGCGGCTTAGTGTGATTTTAGACAGCAAGATGCATTAAGACAAGCACGATGCATTAAGTGTTTAAGTGTATTAAATGCCTTTTTTCCTGTTTACATAATGATATGCTATGTTTATCTTAGAAGAACCATAAAAAATTAGTTAGCAGTCATAAATAGAGTCCTGCTAAGATGATACTACTTTCCAGAACTGCTAATCTGTGTTAATGCCACTTCGGTACAGGTCCTGTAACAGCTGTTAGAATTTTGTCCCCTGTAGGTCAGAGAGAGAAGATGGGAAAATCCTTAATAAAATGTTGTTAGAAGCTACAGGTGGGAAATAAAGAAGCTCTTGTGACCTGTAATCTTATTCCCTCATAAAGTCATGGAGTGCACAGCAGCTTCTGTGGCTGAAATTAGACAACACGCTAGCGGCTTTTCAATCTCAACTTTTTCAGTTCAGTTATATCATTTTCAGTGAAGAGCAAATGAAGGATACAGCAAGCACTGCCCCTGACCTTCCTTGCTGTTTTTAATAAGCACATTCAACAGCATGAGCTTCTCTGTCTTAAATGAATTACTATATATCCATGTATCAGAAAGAAAATACACTAGTGTTTATCTTCTGTATGCATTGTACTGTCAGATTTTAATTAGCACTCAGCTTCAGGTAAAGAAAATATGCTAATTTTAATAGTCTTATAATTACTGTGGGGCAGATTCCACCATCCAAACGCAGAAGGGTACCCAGTCTTGCGCAGTCTCCCCAGCTTCAGCTGTGCTAATGAGAGAGGAAGGGGCTACTGCCTTGCCATTTTCCAGGAATGCAGGAAAGAAAAAATGGAAAAGTGCAAGAAGAAGAAGTCAGGAATGAAGCAGTGAATGGGTAATCTATTACCAAAATCAGGTTATGTTATGGAACAAGCACATTTCTATGTTTCAGATACTTTACAAATCAGCCTTCTATATGGATTTAATTTTTCTGTTTTGATGATTGGTATATTCCACGTGCTTTTATAAAATACAGTATATGCTCTTTGGCTAGAATGATTCTTGCAGGCTTCACTTTTGCATCCTTTCAGTCTTCTCTTTTGATATCTCCATTGCCTTGTCAGACTACAATACTGTGGAGTATGAAAATTAATATATTTTTACATCGCATTTATTAAATAATTTTAAAAAGTCCAACAGTGAAGGATAACATACAGGATAATACACAGCTCTCTAAATTTCTATAGTAAATCTTATTCATTCAGCTGAGAAGGAATTATCTTCTAATTTAAACATTTAAGCTACCTGAATTAAATAGAGCCACGGATAGAGTGAGCTTTCTTTTCACACTATTTTTATCAGAGGTATAAAAAAACTTATTTAAAAATATTCAGTTAATATACTATACTGCAATCAAATATTTTCAGCTTTAAATTCACAGTAATTTGATCATAATTATGTGCAATCACTTATTAGAAAAATGGTGAAAGATTGTTGAAATATGATACAATGATAACTAGTTGTCTCCTGATACAATGAGTTGTCATTTCTGAAAATTTAGTGTCATCAAAGCTCTTTTTCCAATAGCACAAGGAGCACTATTGCTAATAGACTTCAGAGCTTGAAATAAATAAATCTTTGGAATCCTGTTGCATCTCTTGGGGTGTGACATTTGACAGTCTTTTATAGCGCAGAACGAAACAAGTTTGTGAGCTGGAATTCAATTGTGGTGTATTGATTCCTTGCATCAGTCATTATTCCCTGCTGATTGACAGCTGAAAATTGGTTACGTTAAGTATTTCATATGTTATATTGGCTGACATTTGCTTGCCTGCTCCTGTGTCAATATTGTTGTAAAGATCTCCAGCTCTATGAGATAGCAATATACACTGACTGTGGCTTTTGTGTGATGTTCCAGTGTTTTTCCTGACATAATTTAAGACATATTAAAAACCAGCAGCATCTTCCCTCTTGAGAAGCTTAATGCCAATATTATTGTCTTCCAAGGGAAGATCATGTATGCTCATAATCGGGTGCTAATTTTCACCCATACGCTCATGTTTAGGCATTAGGCACTATAACTGTAAAATTGAGCCTGCTTGATTGATTCATGTCAAGCCTCATCTCGGCTCCTGCAGTGGAAGTCATCCAGCTGACCCTTTTTACACTAAAAGAAGAGATTTGTGTTCCTTTCTTTCACCTGGAACCATCAAATTGACTGAATAATCTGTAATACATTAGTGCTGACATTTGTTAGGCAAGAATTAAACAAGACACAGTAATCATTCCCCTGAATAAAAATTGTGTTTGATTTCCAGCAGAGTTCTATTAAAAGGACGGCACAGCCCATCTCCTCCAAAGTGGGAAATGTTGAATATTTTCTATGTTAATGAATCAAATTAACACTTTAATGACAGATGGATGATCCCTAGCTGCTCCTGACAAAATCTGCTGAGGACTTTTGGAGGGGGATGTGGTTCCTGTGCCTGCCATGATGACTACAATGAGTTCTGTGGAAATCCTTCATGCTAAATATTTAAGGGTGATAATAGTAAAGTTTGACCACTTACCTAAAAAGAGAAAAAAGGGAAAATGGTAGTTCTCCTACAGCTAGAGCTGGATAGGACCAGGAAAACCAGTTCCTAAAGTCAATAGGGCAGAATACCCCATTTACATTCAACCTCAATAAATATAATGCTGTAAAAGGATGGAGCCAATGGTGTTGGTTTCCATGTCCTCCTGACAACAGCGTTTAAGGGGTGGAATAATTCCACCTGAATACAACAGCGTACACCCGGTATGACCACAGTCTGCCCTGGTGTCTTTGAGGTCCCAGCCTTACTACTGCATTTGGCACTGTAAAACCACGTTGCTGAAGGGAGGCCCACTGCTTGTTTGGTTGTGCTGTACTCTCCGGTCAAGGCCAGGCTGTAGTGGTGTTATGGTTTTAACCTGAAGGTAACATATGAAAAGTATCATCTGAATACCCGTTGGCTCTGCAGATGACCTGAGTCTGCACGTCAGAGGTGCATTTAGAAACATTTTTCCTCATCCTGATGTTGAGGCTACAATTTTTCCAGCTGGATTCTTGGCTGCAAGCTGAAAGCGAAGATGGGTTCCAGAGGAGGCACGGTCTTTTGCTCTTGATTAGCGTGTGTGGGAGAGTATGGGAGCATCACCACTGTGCTGACATCACTCTGGGCTGACCGTATCAAAAATGGCAGTACTGGCTTGGTATAAAGGTATATGAATTATATAAAGCAGAAAAAAAGAAAAAAAAGCAGACCAAAAAAGATCCGCAGCAGTTTTGTCCTGCTGTAAGCAAAGGGAAATTTTCCACCAGTCAGGATCCTTTCAGCTGCTACTTCATTACCATTGTGTTTTCTCTTTGCTTAGTGCTGAGCACTAGCTAACCCAAAACAGCAAACACTGATAGGGATTGCAAATCATTAAGAGCATAAGGCTTACCTGAAGCTTCACCTGAAGCCTTTTAAGGAGCAAATAAAGAGGGACTGGTTTATGCAATTAGTCTTCCTATTGCATTAAGGTAGCTGCCCTGTGAAGGAAGGAGAGGGGGTGGATGGCTCTTAAAAATTACTTCTGCTGCCTCAGGCTGGCTGGAGATGCTGCTTCCCTGGAAAACACTCCTGTAGGGGAATTTAAAACTTGAAGGTGCTTATAAAGAATCCTCTATAAAAGGGGATGCAACGTAAAAAGGAGTTAACTGAATTCTGGGTGGATGGCCTAAGTCCTGAATGGTGTGAAATCTGTGGGAACGTGCCTGACCCAGCCAGGAAGGCTGCAGCTGCTGGTGAGTGTCTTTGGAGTCTTGCTGCTAGAAGATAGGGGAGGTTGCTGTGAGAAATGTATCCTGGTGTCTCTGTTCTTGGTCTGGGTTGTCCCTCTGGGGAGAGAGTCGCTCTGGCGCAGCCACAGTGTTTGTGCTTGGCTTTTATTTTAGCAAGTGCAACTCCTCCCAGCAGTGCTGCCCTGTAGCCTGCCCCAAACACTGTGTGGTGGGTTTCTTCCAGTAAAGTGCTCGAACCCAGCTCTTATTCTGCCTCTGCTGCAGGAGAACTGCCGAATTGGTGTCGCCTTCCCCAGTGTGTTTCCTGCTGTCACAGGTACTCTGGGGTTTGCACTGCTCCACTTGTAACTCTGCTTCTAGCTGCACATGGTAGCTTCTGTAGCAGTCCCTGTTGAATGTCAGCCTGGTGCTTGCAGTGCAGGAAAACAAGTTTTTAGCCTCATTAAATATAGAAGACCTTGGAGGCATACAGTAAAACTGAGAGTTGTGAACATCTAAAAAATATCCAGTTTCTCAATGCAGGCATTAACTTCTGAGCATGTGGCTTGTTTGCATCTATCTGGGGTGCAAAAGTATCTGTTGAAATGATTCCCAAAACATAAAATTTGAAGTGTTGCTTGCTCTCAGGCTTGTAATTTCCGCATTTAATTTTCAATTATGGAACAAACAAGTGCACTCTTATTCCTTGTGCCATGCAACTATTAAGTGGTTTTAATATTTCATAGCCCCAAACTGCTCATGTTAATCTGTGAATTTATTGTTATAAATAACTAATAGGTGTATAATGAATCACAGCAACGATTTATGGAAGATTCATAGATAGGAGAAAAAGTATGTTGGAAAATACTTTGCATGGGATAATACTGCAGCATTAGCTCTTTCATCCAAGGCAAACAAACATTGCTTGTGCTCTACACGCCACTTCTGGTTTTGCATTACATTCAGAACAGCAAGTCAAGGTTTTCTGTGGGGGACTGAACCTTTTAAAAGCTTGGAAACCAGTTTGCCTGATTCCTGTCAGCTGATGCACAACACTGTGGTGTTTTGGTTGTGCATGTTGAACATGGGTATTTGCAGCTTCTTGAGAGGTCAGTTAGAAAAGGATAACAGAGGGAAGGGAAACCTTTCAAAAAGTAGTGTGACAAATCAACAGTTAAATATCTTCCCTGGATCCAAACTCCAGGTTTTCTGCTGGTGTCCCCACGTTATTGAGTGACCCCTGTCTACGGGTTTGCACCTGATAAAGGAGAGGGAGTAAAAAGGCATTGAAAGTAGTGGAAATTCTTGTTATGAAACAATTTCATGGTTAAGTAGAAGAAATGGAAAGATGAAATAGCTAGAGGAACGGGAAGAATTCAGCACTTGATATTAAAAGAAAAATCAAAAAATCTTTGGTTTCAACTAGGATGAAAAAATTTTATGGGCTTTTTAAAAGTTCCATAGGGTCCTAGTCCCAGAAGTAGTCTGTTCTTTCTTTTGAAGTATCCTGGACTAATCTCCACCAAAAGATTGGTTCTACCAGACTAGAGAGACCATGTAATCACAGCTGAGCTATTAGGGAAATAATTGTTGCCAGGCATTGCAAGCCTGCTGGCAAACCCAGGCTACAGCAAAACTGCCAGACCACTTTCAAATCAGGTGTGCAGCAGGAATGGCAGAGCTGTGTGCAGAGCAGACTCCAGACTACCCTGGGCCTCTGGAAAGAAATCCAATAAAAGGAAGTAAGGAAATGGCCTCAGGCTGTACCAGGGAAGGTTCAGGCTGGATATTAAGGAGGAGTTTCACAGAAAGGGTGGCTAGACATTGGAATGGGCTGCCCAGGGAGTAGGTGGTCACCCTCCCCAAGATCTTTAAGGAAAGACTGGATATAGCACTCAGTGCCATGGTATGGTTGACAAGGTAGTTTTTGGTCACAGGCTGATGAGCTCAGAGGTCTTTTCCAACCTAATTGACTCCACAATTCTGTGGTGTTACAAAGAGGGTGAAGACCGTGCCAGTTGCTCAGACAATTCTTTTACAGGCATGTCGATGCTGGGTGTATAAGCAATATGTAGCTAGCAAAAGCTTTTTAAAGGCTTTTATAGAGTAATTGTGCCCAACAGTATCAAAGCCAGCAGAGTGCTAGAAATAATGATGTAAGCGCTAAAATAAAAACTGTTGGCACAGAAATTAAAAACTCAGGTTTTACAGCAATGAGAATATTCTTCTGGAATGGGACCTACTGTTGGGTGGAGTAAAGGAACCTCTAATGTTATTGGCTAAAAAGAACTGGAGAACAAGTGCATGGATAGGCTTGAATACAGAAATTTTGAGAAGTACCAAGTTGATAATGGAAAGTGGTGCTTAGGTACGTAAAATGAATCACACTGAACAGAACTTTCCTCACAGGTGATAAATCAAAGTGTTTAACAACATCTAATAGATGTGTTGCCTCTATGTGGTTTCAAAATGACTGGTTTAAGTTTTATTAAGATATCTGACTGGTCATGGATTACCTGAGTTTGGGTAATAGGTCAAAGAAATTGTCTTCTTATTAAACAGTTTATCTTGCTGTGTAAATAAAACATTGCTTGATCCAGAATGGCTTGGGCTTTGGTTTTAGCTTGAATGGCCAACATTTTGTCTTGGTATTTCTTTCCATGTTAATAAAATGGGAATTTCTAAGGTGTTAAATATCAAAAGAATATATGTTTGTTAAACTAGTAGGGTAAATTCTGGATAATGTTTGTGGACGCAGATGAACTGTATAAGGGATTTGGTCCTTGCAGTGGAAAAACATGGAAAACAATGTTGTGTGATGTGTAAGTGATGGTAAATGTGCTGAGGAACCTGACATGAAGCAAACCAGAAATTTCTATCAGTTCCATGGAAAAGATCTTTCTCACAAAGAAGGAGAATGCTGTTGTGTACTGCACAACATAGTCCCATAGAGTGACTTCTGTCAATGCCAGGAGAAAGAAAACTGACCCTCCTAAAATAGCTTCCCAAGGAGGTCACTGTCCGTTATGGCATGGCTTTGAGAGAGCTGAACCTCAAAACACAGCACCAGAAGAGGATGAGGATATTTACCAGAGGATAGTAATGCTGCTTCACGTGTAGTGGGGTCTACCACCCTAATCTTGCTTCTAGTCTGGCTGCTGGATAACTATATCACAATAAGGAAAACCATAACTCCTTGGAATGTGCCCAGGCTAGACTCACTGATCCCTGAAACCCAGGCAAACCATCAATGAACTTGAGGATTAATGGGGAGGGGTGAAAAAAGAACAGTAAGCGTTATAAACAGCCTTGTTCGTTTTGATCCCTTAGTATTCTTTTTTAATATATGATGAAATATAGTTGCTTTCTTGATACAAAGCAACAATGATTTTAAAAAAGCAAGAAAAATCCTGTATTCTGGTAATGTCTGTGGCTTGCCTGTCACATAACCAGCACTGTGCATGTTGGCCTTGAAATTCTTGCAGTGCCTCCTAGGTTTCTTGTGACAAATGGGAGTTGATACAAGAACAAGACAAATAGTGCAGAAAAATAGCAAGTGATGAACTCACCTCAGTAACATTTTCTGTAAGCATTTATGTGAGTGTTTGTGTTTGCAAGAAAGTCTGTATGGAGTGGCATATCCCTGGATGTATGCAAGGGTTCATGCCATGAACCTTTGCAAGACAATCTTGAGTTCCCTACTGCTGTTTATAAAAGGTTCAGTCAATCGATCAGGGAACAAAAGCAATAGTGTGTGTCTTAGGTGAAGAGTTAGCTGCCAAACAGCACACAGCAAACAGGGCAGCAGGTCTGCCTCACGAGGCAGTGTCAGTCTTTGGTTACATTGGGTTGGATTATCAGGGCATGGACTTGGGCAACACAGAAGAACAGATCAGAGGGTTGGGCAAGTGAAAGATTTCTGTCAGTTGGGTTAGTATTGTTCAAGTATAGAAAACTCCAAGTTAATTACTTCTGAGGTTTCTTTTCTTCTGTCCAAGGGGTAAGATTTTTTTTACTTTAATTTTTTTTTTCAAAAGGGTTGCTTTTCACATTCTGATAAAATTATGCCCTCTGATATAGAACTCAGCTGACTTTGAGATGAATCCTGAGCTGTGTAATCATCAAAGGCAGGTACTTTGGAGACTACTCGCTTTCTTGATCCATCTGAAACCACTTGCAGGACTTTCATACTTTTAATTGGCTCACAATGAGTGGGTTCCTCTGAGCCAAAGTAGTGCCCCATCATGTCACTTGGAGAAGGAAAAGAGTGTAGGAGGGCAGGAGGTTAAGTCCTACAAATGTTTCTGCTGATCTAGTGAGCTAACTCCGCCTTTGGCACAGAAATGTGTTTGGTTCCCTGCGAGAGCCAACAGTACTGTCCAGTGCAATCACTTTATTGCTGGCATTAAAACCAATTCTTTAAAGCAGTAATAGATGGCACAAGGGTTGTTTAGACATTCTGTAAGCCTGACTTGAGTTATGGGCCCTGCTTGAGGATCAAGAACATGGGAGTTAAGTAGTTATAGGTCACAGTTCCGTGATACTTCAATTCTCTCGTGGAATTGTCTCCACCCATGCAGAACTTGATATTCCAAACATTATGAACATCAAATCAATTTATGTTTGTACTTTCTTTTGGAAAAGTAAGTATTGAATAGTGCAATATTTCAGTGTGGATAGATGCAGTTACTGGTGGCTAATAGGCTATAATGAACTATAAGCCTAGTGCAGGACATCAGGCAGAGGAGGATGCTGATATCTGCGAACCCCACATCTCGTTGGGCGCCCTCACGGACGGGAAGCCATTTTGGCCCTATTAATGCTCCTGAAATCTCAGAGTGTTCAAGCATAAATCCCCTGTATGCAACAATACAAAGTTGGCTCCTTGGAGACCCACCTTAGAGCTGATGTAAAGCTCAGCTCTGGGTGCCTGTTTCATAGTACTCACTCTAACATATTTGCCCAGTAAGGCTGCTGGCACAATTTTGATTGCGTTAAAGCTCAAGGACTGCCATGGAACAAAGTCAGCTCTGTAACTGCATTTGCACACATACCATTGCCTCACTGTATTCCCTCCACCAGCTGCAGCTCAGGATGTGCCAGATACCTTTCAGTGCCGCAGTCTGAGTAAGGGCAGAAGCACGATGTTTGGGAGAGGCTGTAGCACGAGGGTACGGGCAGTCTGTGGGGGAAACGGTGGCAGTGAGAGGCAGCAGGACAGACTTCACTGCACTCTTGCTGCCTGTGGCTGTAGGGTGGTGGTGCTTTTACAAGCATCCTTACAGTAGCACTGAGCATTTTTACATACTAAATGCCTGGCATTTTTGTTCCCCTTTGCTATCCTGAGAGATGTTTGCTTGATGCATGTATTTACAGTGGTTTTAATATCCTAGAGAAATCTGTGAGCTGTAGGAAGAGTATATGTTTAAGTACAATTCTATGAGCAATATGTGAGGTATACACAATCCAAGTTTGTTAGTGGTGTGGGTTTAGTGGCATCATGAATGCATATTAAGAAAACTGGATTCTGGATACTCATTTTAAGAAAACTGGATTCTGATCTCCTAGAAATATTAGAAGCTGTTAGTAACTCAGCTCACGGCAGCCTTTGGAGATTGCAGTATGACATCACTTTTCTTCATTTTATTTGTCAAATGAGACAGAATACATCCACCCTCAGTTAAGCAGAAAAATGATTTATTGTCACAGGTTATAAGCACTACTTGTGCTAAAGCTTTATCTTGTCATTGGCCTGAAAAACTATGCCAATTAATGCCCATTTGCACTTGCCCTGAAGCTGCTGAGGGTGACAGGCCTCAATTTCTGTAGCTGCCATCTGATAGCCAGTGCCCGTCACTAAAAATTTAACTGGTCATTCAATGCTTGTCAACAAAAGACCCATGAAGCTTCATTTCACACCAATTACTACTTAGCATATGTATACAAATTGATTTAAAATATTCTCAGGGACTCTTTTATTCTATAATCTGGCCACACATGCCCCTGTAGCCCGGAGACTGGTCTGAGCACATCCCTCCCTAGCAGACTCTGTCCACTGCAGATACAGTGCCCCTGTGCCCCACCATCAGATCAGGGCTGCCCTAGCACTACTTAAACTCACTGTTTCCAAAGGAGCACTTTGATTTTCTGGCTGAAGAACCTTGGGTTTGCAAAGCAGGTTCCTGGCCAGACTCCAGCTGGGTGACATGTCTGGGAGCTGCTCTGTTCCTCCTGTTGCCAGTCCCACCCATTCAAAAGATATGGCCCCCTCCTTCTTTAGTGTTCTGCTTATTTTGGTCACTGATGCTTTATTAGATTTCACAACATTTCTTGCCACATTCCTGAATGAACTGTTAAGACAATTTGTTGAGCATCTCAGCGATTTTCTTTGTAGTAGGAGAATAGGCTTTTATTATTTGTTGTTAGTGGTTTACTTAAATGTTAAGTGCTAATCTTGAGGCTTTTAACTTCCATCTGAAGTATTCTTTCATTCTCTAGTTTTTACAACTAATTTGTAGACAGGGACATTTTTTTAAAGCAAATTTTCTTTATCAGTAGAAACAAATGACAAAACCCCACTCAAAACATCATCATGAAATCGTGTCCTTTTAGACCAGTAGCATAACTTTTTAAAAGATCTCTGGAAAATCAGGACAACTGCAGGGTGAAAATAATGCTTTGTTCTTACACAGGGAGAATCTGTGCTTTTTTCTTGGGTCGTTTTTTTCCATTTCTAAATTGCCATGAGAGTAAAGTTGCCTGCAGCAACTGGTGGGCTAAGTATTCCCCATCCATCCCCTGAGTGTCACCTGCTAAGGTGAGGAGCCTGAAAAAGCTTGGACACATTATGTATGGGTGGCCTTTTGTTTATGACAGACAAAGGCAAAATCCTCTGGATTACTGGAAGATATCGTATAACACACAAGATGGAGTTACTATTATTCTTTTCTAAGGCATATTGTGTTTCCCTTGGGCTGAGAAAAGAAAGTGCAGCCAATCTTGGAAGGGTAGGTCCTATTAAAGATTTATGCAAGCCTGAATTATTTGGCTTTAAACTTTTTTCTCTTTTTAATAAGAGGGATGCTTTCTTTAGGCACAGCATACTGAAGGAGATGGTATCACTGGTAATCCTTGGCTTAGGCGCAGAGCACCGAAATGGTTTGAATTAGGTAGATGAGACTTTGATTTTTTTTTTTTCTTTTCCTTTTATTTTTTTGTTTCTGTATTTAAGGTTTCACTGCAAAATTTCCCACTGAAGTAGCAATTTGTTGGGTTTTTGCCCCCTGCCTCTAAGTCTTTTTTAGGTGGATTCATTCAGTGAAGCAGCTTTGAAGCTGTTGAACTGTGTAAATGTTGTATTAACATTTTCATTTGCAATTGTAGATATTTACTTGCTCTTGTTGAAATAGCCCTTTCAAGGGGAAGGAAAGAAAGCAGGAAGTGAAAATACATAAAGGAGTGGAAAAGTAGCCATGCATTTGATTTCATTTTTGAAATAAATCATTTCAACTTTTAATTTACACTTCTCCAAGCTAGTAGTTAAGGATAGACAAAGGATACTGAAAGAAATAATTTTTGTTCCTTTGTTATATTAGATCACTTAATTTTTGCCTGCTTGGTTTGCATATGGAGAACTTGTCCAGTAAGTTCCACTTTCTGAATTTAAGCAACACCAAGGAAAGCTCTGGGGGACTTGTGTTCATCAGCCTGCAATTCACAAATTACAAAATGGCAAGCAATTGCCTGAAATCAACATGACAAATAATGTGAATTAGCTATTAGTCCAGAGGGTTTCCAGCTCCTGCAGCTTGATTAAATTAAGTCTACTGTGCTTAACTCCAAGTGGCAACTGATCCTTTAGGAAAAAGCCCTACATAATTTAATAAAACTTATGATTTTTTGTGGTTTATTTAAAACATCCACTACACTGACTAGAAGAATTTTTTTGGCATTTTACTGGATCATGTTATAATTTCTAGGTAATGTAGTTATTTCTGCAGATAACTTCCACAGAACTCAAATTAATCTCTCCTCATTTATTCTCACACTTCTTTCAGTGTTTTTCATAGCAGTGATATTTGTCCTCTGAATACACTTTGCCATGTGATAATTGTATCTGTAGCAGGATTTCTGATGGAGAGTGCAGCTAATATTTCTGTGTTAAGTTTGTGTGGTGGTGGCTCCTTCTGTCTTCTATCAGTGGTTATTCAAAAAACAGATTATTTTTTTTTCTGCTGCCAAGCCAATGCCAGGAGCATATTTGTGTTGTTACTGTTGCTCAGCAACTGTGATCTCTTCACTAGGTCTGACAGTTGCTTTCTCTCCAGGAGAGCAGAGATGCAAGAAGGACAGATGCATTGATCCTCAACGCATTATCAGATCTTGTCACACACTCGCTTTGAAAAGCTGATAGCATCTAATAATCTTACTCAAGGCTCATTTTACACATCATTGGGCTTTTACAGTTAAACTTAGAAAAATGTATTGTCTTGCTCTGTCAAGGCAGGGAGGTCAATAATTAGGCCACTTTTTATCAAAAAAAAAAAAAAACAAAACAAAAAAACCAACCAAACTGTATCCTTTAAAAGAATCTTGGTCCGTATAGAATGGTATTTTATCCCATTTAAAGCTGCAGATGTCTCTGCATCTGCAATTTCTCTGTCAGTCCTTACCAGTGATGTACATCTTGATTCAGTAGACCTTTGTGTGGTAGAGCTTCTGCTTAACAGTATAAGCATGGTATCAATTAGAAAAGGAGTCATATTCTTGTATTTCAATCCAGAATAACTAGGAACAGTAATTGTACTATCCTCATAGGAATCTATTACAGGTGAAAAGACACTCCTTAAACTGTAGAAGGGATGTCCAAAAGAGAAAAATATGCTTAATTAGATAAAATTAAAATACTATCCTGAATTCTAATAGGTCAAGATTAAAAAACAAATTACTGAATATGGTTAATAATAAATTACTTAAACCCAATGACACAGAACTGCAAAATTGTCTAAGCCTGGTGAATAACTGAAGAGGAAAAAAAGCATTTAGGATTGTGAGGGCCATAATGAAAAATTATTAAAGCCAAGTTGATGGTCTGTCATCAAGTAGGACTTGCTCTGGAGGCACTTTGTGATGCTCTGGAGGCACTTTGTGATGCTCTGGCCACGAAGCCTTGTGGCTTTGGGTACACATCAAGTCAAAGTCAAAGATATTTTGGATCAACAAAGATATTTTGGATCAAATCTGTAACATGGGTGCTACAAAGTGACAGGCCTAGACAAAACTTACCCTCAGTTTAAAGGGACTCCTCACAAACTTTTTGAGCTGTGCACGGTGGCTTCAGGCTGGCCTTGCAAGCAGGGGGTGGGAAGGTGGTGAGCACAGCCTGGCCCTTCTGGGAAGGGTTCAGGCACTACCCACAGGGTGGCAGGTGTATGACTGGCTGCAAAAAGAATCTGGCATGATTATACTTACGAACACCTTGAATGTGATATGTTAGTCCGCATTGCTCGTTCAGAGGAGGAAGACAAGGAACTACAACCCCCATTGGGTTTTCTGGAAACAGCCAGCGGTGGGGGCTGCTACAGGCTGTACTAGCAGCTGTATCTCCCAGTGATCCAGGCTGGAGATCACCCTTGCAAGTCCCCAGCCCCAACATTGAGTTCCTTTTCATGGAAGGCAAATACAAACACCAACTTCGCCAGGGCAAGGAGGCAGGATCAGGGGTCACCTGCCTTCAGGCCTGGGTTGGGACAAGTTTACCAGCCTTAAATCATCTAAGCACTGCTCTAATTACTGAAGAGTGGGAGGAGGCCTTCTCATCCTGTCACTGAAAGGGGAGGGGAAAAAAAACCCCACAAAGAAACCCCAAAAAACACTGAAGGAAGATAAGTTGTCATAGAACCAATAGGAAAATTCTTTCATGAAATGGCAAAAAAAGCAAAGGATGAGACTAAATGATGAGAGGAACAGGGTAATTTGTGAAGAGGCTTAGCTAATTCTAATTTTTCAATTCAAAAGATACAAATTGGGCAGGCTCTTCACAGAAGCCAAGACAGTTAGTGATTGTGAGGAGATTAGATCAAAAGCAGTAGTATTGCCTGTAATGCATGAACTAGGGTGTGCTACTGAAAATAACCACTAAGCAGCACATTTAAAACAGCTACTGGGAGACAGTTTATCTTACCCATGGTAAATCTAGAGTGGTTTGTGGTTTGTCTGGTTTTTTTTACCCATGGTAAACGGTGGGTTATAATTATCAAACTTGATGTTAGAGGATGCATTGGGTGCTGAAGTTATTAAAGTGTCTCTATCTGGACAGAGTAAAAGTGTGTATATATATATACACACATATATATATATATGTGTGTGTATATCTCATCATTTAGATACAGTTAGGTTATGAGAGTCCTCTGGAAGCAAAGAGGACTCTCCACTTATGTTTGGGTAACTCAACGGGGAAAGAGTATCTAGAGCAAGCCAAGGGGCCATTGCAGCAAAATCACATATCAGTTCAATGCCTGGATGTGTTCCTGGAAGCCTTCATTTAGTTTATATATATTTAGTTAGAGATGATGAAATTTTGCAAAAAATCTGCTTCTCTCTCTGGGATGTGTTGGCTAATTATTGCACATAGATAAAAAGCAAACACATTCGATAGTCAAACATGGAACAATGTGCGTTAAGTGGAACCTGGTTTTTAAAGCAAGTTTGCAAATTATCAATGCTATTTCATAGACCTCTGTCAATCTGACACCACAGACACCAAGAGAGAGGGTCTTTTCCAATGAGACTCCTGAACTAGTGTACAGCACAGCTGGAGAAGCAGCAGCAGTTCTTTACAGTCTCTTGGTATGTGTGTACAAACACAGGAGCCAAAAATGTTCTGTAGAGCTACAAAAATATTTTCCTAATATGAATAAAGGATGCATATGTATTACAAAACTTATAGCAGGTGTTAATGGTTTTTCCTTAATATACAAATAACACCATCCATTTAAAAAGTAAAAGTTCTCAGCACATTTTTCTGAAGAATCAGGGATGATGAACTTGTGTTCATTAAAGGAACTTGAACATGCTGGGTGCGTTTCTTATTAGTTAAGTAATTAAAAGCCAAGCTCATGAGTTAGTAGTCCAAATGCTGATGAGCTGCCCAGAAGATTGATCTGGTGCTCCAAGGAGAGGTTTTCCCTAAAACTATTTCTATTTGTATCTTCATCACTCCAAAAATCCTATGTTACTTACACAGGAAACTTTCTAAAGCCAAACCCTGAAGTGTCTAGAAACAGCTGCTAGTCAGAGAATGGGCAAAGTTTTGTTTTCTTTAATGAAATATCTGTCTAAATATTGTATTAAGATTTAATTACGGGAAGATATGGAGCTACTTGGGTAGCAAAGCCCTTCTGTTTGAACCACAGTTCTCAAATATGTCTAAAATCTCATGTTATGTTTTGGAGGTTTTTTGAAATCCTGTTGTCTTTAACCACACTGTGGCCTATACAACATGGTTAATTCTCATGGCATCTAGTTAATTCTTTACATCCTGAGGATGCTCTAAACTGTTGCTGAAGTCAGAGGAGAAAATGTAAAACGTTCAGGCCCCTCTGTTCTTTTAGCAACTCAGCAAACTATTTCACTTTTCTTGTTTGCCATTTCCCTGTGAGGAGACAAGAGCAGTCTCCCACCACCAGGTAACGGGGCGAGTCACATTTGTTCATGTGCAATACTTACAAACAGATCTAAAGTGACATCTATTGGTCTCAGTTTTCATCTATGAAACAAAACTGTGAGGCCTTCTGGGCTTACTTTGCTGTTTGGGGGGTTTCTTTAGAGTTCATTGGTAGCAGGATAAGGCAGCACCTTCCTCTGCTGGTATAAAGAAAGGATTGGCTGTCAGCTGGAAGGAGAGCATGGGTTAGTAAAACAAAGTGGACTCCATCCTTGGGTAGTCTTCCTTAAGATTTTTTATTATCACTGGGGCAAAGGGGGAGGATTGGAAAGAAGACAGTGGCACAAGTTTAGAGACACTTGCAGGGATAACCCTTATTGGAAGTTCATGGAAGCAAAATGGAATAAATATGAATTTCCCTGCCTGGCAAAGCAAGCGGACTCCTAGTGCTCACCAAAGCTGAGAAGCTGGATGGAAATGAACTTTAAAGGGAGCTTGTGCAAAAGACCCTTAAGACCCAATTCACAGTGATTTAAAGTGTGCTTTTCTCAGCAGTCATCTGGGCCAATATGGTAAATATTTCCAATTGGCGTGGAAGTTAATGGATGAGGAAACATCCCTTAAGTGTTGCACCAAATGAATATAACATTACTCACTGAGTTTGTGCTTAAAACTCTTGAGCTCCCAGAGTTCAGATGGCAGCCCTGAAAAGAAATAACTGTTAACTGGACATGACTGCCTTTTGTTGCCTTCCTTAATTTTATTTTTAGCTCTTACTATTCAGCCAGTTTTGGATCTGTTGGGTCACTTCAACTTGTGCAGAAACTTGCACTGGCCCAGATCTGTTCTTTACCATTGGAGTAGTACAGCTGAAAGGGCACCAGTGGCCTCTCCTCCTCCTCTCTTTTGGATGTAACACACCGATTTTTTTATCAATCTGTCCTATAGTGATGTTTGTTATGTGAGATGGCTGCTGCCTTGCAGACTTTACAAAGGAGGAAACACTTTTCCTCAGTGAACATTATTGTGGAAACTATTAGATAAGAGTCCTTGCTTTGACATCAAGGACAGAACTGCTCAGTCTCTCCCTCACATTGCTTTGTACTGGCTTCACACACAGCCAAAAGACTTAATACTGAAGGGAACCAAATTTTTGAATACACACAATTATTTTAATATTCCTTTAAAACACTGAAAACTATCTGGGTTCCTATTCAGAGTATAAAGCATAATGTGTGATTGTTGTCAGTATTCTGTTTCTTGATTGGTTAGATATGGCTCGAGTCGCCTACATCAATATAAAAACATTTAGGAAAGGTTAAAACCAACAAAAAAACCAAACAAACAAAAAGTAGAATGCTAGCTTGTGTAAAATACAACTTTTTTGTTGAGACATCTGCAAGGCTATGCCTGGAATCACTGCTGTCTGCCTTGTTCCACACAAGGAATATTTTGTTTATTACAGTTTAAGCAATGATAAAGTACTCCACGATTGAGCTCTGGTGTTTGTTTATCTGTGTTATAATTTGAGGCATGATGTCATTAGGCTTAAAGGCTATGCTTAATCTGTGTTTATTCTTCCTATGACTTGATGTATTACTCAATACCTCAGTGTATTATTAGCCGATCTTAATGGACCTTTTTATTACTGTTTGAGCTTTGTCGTGTTTCAGGTGACTCGCCTGTGTTTCACGCAGGGCTTCTACTGTACAGCAAAAACTTCTTTAATTCATTGGAAGTATACTTGGGAAACCTCATGCATTACTATATAAAACAGAAATCTAAATTTTATCACTGAAATTCTAATTGGAGATAAACCTGTGAAAATCCCATGGTGTTGGGATTTTGGTTTTGGTTTGTTTTTGTTGTGGGGGTTTTCAAGTTAAGAGACTAGGTGACAAAAATGAGTGAAAACATACCCAAAATTTTGAGGCACTTTGCAGTAAAGTCCTCAAAGTATTCAAACCAGACCTCTATGCTCAGAATCTTCCATCTAAAAGCAGATTTTTTTTCAATCAACTGTGAAGAGGGAAACAAATAAAAACAACTGTATAAGATACTGTTGTTTTGGTTTTTTTTTTTAAATCCTTCTATCTATCCCTAATGCTTAATAGGGAAAGCTATTGGACTACTGAAGCAGCTGTGCTCTTTCCTATCGCTGTGAAAAGGCCAATTTATGTGAAATGCAGCTATAACTATGTACATACCTTTCCCATATCCATTTCTATCTCTTGCTGTGTTTCCTAAACTTCTTGCAAATCATGTAGAGGGTGATTCTAGAGGTATTTTTTCCGATTCATAATTACATGTTTCCCTATTTCAATGTCATTATCAATGATCCTCCCCATCTTCTGACTCACACAGTCTAATAATGTTTTTGTATGCTAATTCCTTTCAAGGAAACAAAATATTTTGACAGCTGAGCCAGCCTGTTTGTCATGTATAATAGACAAAAATTTTCCCCAACTGTTTAAATCTCGCACAAAATATTTTGGATGGGAGATGGGGAGTAGGACTACTGAAAATTGGACTTTTATGGTTTGTAGTAAAACTAGAAATGAAGACCAAGGTGTTTTTTTTCACCAACCAGTGTGGGTCACATCTCATGGGCCAAAACCCACAGGAGCCATGGTACCATTTCCTTCCTTCCCACTCCTGTGCCTCCCCACAGACTTCATTTCTTTGAAACCTGTGAAACCCTAGAGAGGGTTAGATATGCCCTTAGAGCGGCAAAGGTTTGTGCTTACAGGGCAAAGTTTTGTGGTAGTGTTAGGTTCTGACAATCCATTCCAATTAAAGTGCCTTTTTTTCTTGTAGTGCAGGGGACAATATTGACAGAATTTCTTGTCAAACTAGTCAAAGAAAAAAAAAGTAAAAATTAAGTGTTGTTAATAATCTTTAAAAAAAGGTGGGGCTGATCAGTAACCTGGAATGACCCAAATAATGGCATCCTGATATTTATCAGATACTTGTTTCCTTGATATGGTTATGTGAATCCCACAGAGCTGTCCCCTTGATTACAAACAGGGTACCAAAGCTGTGCTGAGATAAAACAGGCTCTTGTTATAAAGGAACCATAAACTAAGGAGTGGGTTAGTCTCTTACAGTCCTTTCCTTTAAAAAAAATTCCCCCCATCTTTTTTTTAAGAAATTTACCGGTGCAACACATAGTTAAATTTTCAAGTAAAAAACCTTGACACAGCAAACCACAAGTAAGATTGGCTGGCTGATTGTAGGGTCCCTGAAACTTTGGGATTATTTTAGTTAGCTGCAGATAATCATCAACATACAAATGTCTTGGATATCCATGGAAGTGATGAAGGCACAAAAATTTTTGTGTGAGTAAATGCATACTGACCACCTACAGCTATGAGCATCTACATTTACAATGTGAATGAATTCTTGTAAATTTTATTGTTATAAATGTTAGTGCTAGCTAACTAGTTTTTTATCAGATGTGTATAATAAGAGCAAGATATTCATAAACAGAATATTTTCCCCAGTCTTTGTGTGGTCTTTTTGAGGGTTGTTTTGGTCCTTTGACGCAGTTGCTGGTTTTTCTTGCATGTAATTATTTAATAAAAATTAAATTCTATTTACAAAAAACAGCTATTTACTCATCCGACTTTTACGCTTTCAATTGCTTGCCTGAGGTAGTTGTTTGTGGTTCCCTGTTTAGTGCCAAATTATTTTCTGAGGAAATCAGAAAATAATTAGTTCTAAAATGAATCCATGTTTAATTTATGTTCATAATGATGTTTGCAAATCTGTACAAAAATATTGGTCTCATAGCATCATTTTAATGCAGATTTCCTGCCCTTATCAATATCTATGTCTAATTTAGGTGCTTCTTGCATAGAAGAAATGCTTTGGCAACACTACCAGGAACTCCAGCAAGTGAGGAAAGGCACGCACAGAAAGTGTTGTTTATCTGCCACCTTATATCACTGCAATCTCTTGTTTGTGTATTTCTGTGGTTCTAGCCTCCTTAAAAAAAACACCCCTTCCTGCACTGAATATCCACAGAATAAACCTGATGATGTGACTGTTTGTGCATCCCTCAGTCCAATTTCAAAGGGCCTTCTCAGAAGGTCAGAGTGTGAAGTCCAGAAAAGTGTGGTCTTGGTTACATTTGATGCAAAGTGTGGAGGCTCTATACACCTGTGACTGAGAAGTTTCTCCCTGAATTTAACCTCTGTACACGATAATTTTACCGGTACCTACAATCTTGTTTCATTTTCAAAGCTGCAGGGGGGTGCCTGACTTTACTGAAAGATGAGTGAAACATTTGGGATGCTGAAACTACTCCTGGGGTTTGGAGGTGACAATGGGGCTGTGTGGCAGGCACTTGGTGACACTCCTGCGTTATCACCAGCAGGGAGAGGGGGAAGGGACCTGTTGGAAAAATTACAGTTGAACATAAGTAGGTGTCAGGAGGTTTTGGTTGGGCATATACCAAAGCCATTGATTATGAAGAGATTTGCTGCTCAAGGCTCTTTATTTACAGTGTAACTGAAGTCAACTATTGCGGTCTGAAAGCAAGGACTGTGATTTTTAGAGGGGTTTTTCTAGAGTCTTCCATGGAGTCTCAAGCATAAACTTTGAAATGACATTGGATAAGAAAGGCAATATCCTTTCCTCCCCATGTATTTGTTGTGTTGCCTCCTGCTCTCTATTGCACATGCCATAAATCTGGGGTTAGCTCTGGGACGTTCAAAGCACTGATCCCCCCCATACACACCAGTGTAACCAACAGCAGAAATGGGGCTAGGCAACTTATTAAACTCTTCAGATGCTGAAACTCCTATCTGCTGCCCTTTTTCAAAGTTACCTTATTATTGTCTAGTTTCAACAGAGCCTCACATGTCATTTTCAGTGCAATCTTTACTCATTTTTTTCCTCTTATAGTCTATTTTCTTTTGTAGACTGTGCAAGAAGATTTTGCAACACCAAACACCAAAAGAAAATTCACCAGGTTCTTCAGACTGATGCTAGGGAGAAAGATGATATTACTCTGCAAACATAGCATTTGTCCTTCTGATGCTACTAAAACATGTAAATTCATACCACTGGTTCTTTTGCAAGGTTTGCACTCCTTGCTTTTTGAAGAGGAGGAGGGTTAGTAAGGTGGGAGGATATATGTGAATTAAACAACCAGGTAAAGGGGCTGTTCTAAAATAGTAACACTGGAAGGTAATGTACCAATAAATTGAAAGCTGTGAGGAGTAACGGGCTTCAACATCCTCGAACCTCACCAGGGAAGCCAGATCATGACAAAATGCTCAAAAATGCATTGAAAAAGAATAAAACAAACCAAAAACCAACTAAATGAAATCATTCATGTGCATTCAGGAGTCTTTCAGTCACCAAATAAGGTGCTAATCATATCTTGAAGTTTGCGTTTCTATCAGTTTGGGACATTTTTGTAAGTTCACACATGGTTTTAAGGATTTTCAATAGTATCAATATAATTTCTCACTTAGGTAGACTGCCATGGGAGCCCTGTTTTTCCCTTTTATTTTTGATGCACAAAATATTCATAGTTAACTGCTTTTGATAGAGAGAAGAAGTCTACACCTCATCTCCCTGATGTGCCAGAATTTCTTAGCATGGAAAGATGTCTGTAAAACACACAGCAGCTTCTGCAGATGGATGGTTTTGCACACAAAAGAATACTACCAGGCACTGCTGCTCCTGCCTTAAATACCTCCAATACTTCTCTACCACAGCATTAGCAATTGGTGGTTTACCAGTAGGGCTTTCATGCCCAAGCTCTCAAGAGGAAGTGCTTGAGTTTATTTTTGTGCTGAGACTTTTGCGATCATTTTATGTGCTTAATTACCTAAACCCTTGGTTGGAAAACGTCTTTAACACTTATTTATGTACAAATGCATATTACACAGTCAATCATACAGACAAGAAAGGAAAGTAAGAACAGTGTGGTGAGACATCCCACTGATATTAGTATGTGAAATACTTTCTTTAAAATACTCTACCGTGAGATTAATCAAGCAGTTAATTATCAGGTAACTGCTAATTTTATTTTTACCCCAGTTTAAAATTAGCTGTGAATGCTGACCCAAATGCTGTAGACTTGGGCCTTAGCACCAAAAAAAGTTTCTGTTATGAGGTCAGGTGTGTAAGTGCTCTTCCCACAAAAACAGACTTGTAGTTATGTTTCTGATCACTTACCTGCAGCATTTTGGCAATGATGGCTGTGCATTATGTGATGGCATAACAAGGTGTTATCTGTGTCTATAGCTTATTATTTAGGTGGGATCTCTGATTTGTTACACTCTAGAAAAGACCTGAATCTGTACTGAGAGGTAAGAATGGGTTGCCAATTTTGAGCAAAATGGAGTTTTTCAGCTCTCAAAAGTTGAATGATTTTTCCAAATGTGTACCTCTATACAGTATTAGCCTCCTTTGTCAACTGCTTCCATTTGGGAAAAAAATTATGTGGGAAAAAAATTCTTTCTATCTTTTTAAGAGGTTACTCAGGTCAGTTCACTGGTGACAATTACTTTCTGATCTGGTTAGATACTCTTGACCTCAGCCTGTTGCGAGTGGGGAATTTAATCTATTTTTAAAAGTCCTTTGTCACTGTAGGGTGACTTTGACAGATATAGCAGTGTTACTGGCAAAACCCTGAGATCTCCTGGTCAACAGCAAAGTACCAGTTGCTTTCAGGGTGCCAGGAGTGCGTGTCACAGGCTGACTATTGGCTAGGGAAATCTGAAGTAACCTTTCAACTCTAGAAGCTTCCTTGCAGCAGAGAGAAATCAAAGGCATTTTGGAGTAACAATATGGGATGTCTTGCACCTGCTGCCATCTTTATGGTCCATAAATGAAGACCTTGTGGTGTTGATCTGTTTTCTCTCAAAATAAGTAAGCTTTCTTCTCCCCATTGAGCACACAGCAAAGCAGAGAACAAATTGTACTTTTGGTGGAAATGGCAATACGTAGTCATTCTGCATTCACTGTAGTTTTTTATGAAAGGCCACAAAAAAAGGAAGAACTAGGTCAACAGGAATGATGAAAGCTTTCTACTGCGGTGTGCTGCTAATCATCCTCATGGCAATCATCTTATTGATGTTAGAGACAGTTTAAACATTGTCTGTTCAAAGCTGAAGCGCAGCTAATTAACCATCCACTCTCCTGTGGTTATGCATGGCCAGTAGATTCCTGCACAACTTGAAACTTCAAAAGAAGAAACAGGTCCTTTTCACCTGTGACTTAAGGAAGCAAAAATAGTTTAGGTAGAAAGAAAACCAAAACTATACCTTAATTTCCAAAAAACCCTATAATAGCTGCTGAGAGGAGTCCTGCTACTCTATGAACACCAGAATATATTCTGGTTTCAGTACATATTATGGTATCATCATGTGCTAAAATATATGTTTTCACTTTGATTGTTAAAAATTAAAAGTTCTTTATTTACATGAGCATGGATATTGTTCCTTGCCAAGGTTTGGGAAATAAGTAGTCCTTTTCTCAATTATTAATCAATTTATCAACATTTTTAGATCACAAGTCGTCATATGTTCTGGAGTTGAAATATGGTGCTTCAGACTTGACTAATGAAAGAAATACTAAGCATACCTCACAATTTCTATTTCAACTTCACCTCTGTATACCAGTATTGAGTTTCTGGCAATTTATTTTAAAAAAAGAGCTAATTTTTATAATTAAGCAGTCCAGCTGATTTGAGGAGAGAGGGCTTGTTTCCCAAAATGAGTAAATAAGAGCTGTCTGAAAAAATTCAGACTTAGAAAAGGGATAGGACTATTTAGTGGACAACGGTAGTAAGTCAAGAAACAATTGGGCAACACTGAAAAGGAAAGGAGAAAGATTTGCTGGTAAACTCCAGCAGCTTAATTCTGGTAATGCAGTCTGGCCATAAACTCAGTTTTCACACTCCAGGTCAGACTTGCAGCTGCTTTGCATCATCTGAGCCCTGCAAAGAGTTGCAACAAGCCAGTTACAGCAGAGCCATGGGTTGAGGCTCTTAGCTGGTTATTCTGAAAATGTTCTTTAGACACAATGAAAGGGCAGTCTTAAACAAACGTGCAAATAACAGCTTGAGGAATGAGCACAGTTGTCTCACCTTTTCAGAAACTGTGCATGCTTCTGCTTGCATTAAAGAACAGGGTGCCAATGCTCTTGGGCACTACACTTTTATTGGGATCTTTTCCTCTCTCTGTCCTTCCAGGGAAACTTTTTCTGTCTCAGTCTCACACTCCTGTGTAAAGACTGGCATGTAAACACATGTCAAGCTGCATGGGGTAGTTATGTTATAGGCAAATATCCAAGGAGGATCATAAAAAGACCATCACATTGCTCTGGTCGTGAAGGGGAGTTTTTTGGTGGTTGGTTTGTTTGTTTGGGGAGGTAATTTGGGTGGGTTTTTTGAAGTTGTTTTGTTTTGTTTTGTGGTTTTTGTTTGTTGGTTTGGGGGGTTTTTTTAAGACCTATGTTAGCAGAGTGACATTTGCTTGTCCTTGCCAGTTCCCTCTGTTTTCAACCCACATATGAACTTGCACCCTCCGGCCCATTTTGAGTCAAGCTGACCAAAGTTGAAGATCTGAGAAATGATGCTTGCACAAGCTTTATCAAAGAAAAGAAATGCAGAAAAACACTATATTTCCATACCTCCCCAAGTCACAACATGCATGTTGCTCACCCACTTGGCAGCTGCAGCTTTTGAAAGGGAAGCAGCAATAGGGGACAAAGCTAAGTGTAGAGCACTAAAGATGTAGAGCACAAATTTGAGGGAAATCAGGCTATGCCAGTACTGTGTGTTATGTAACAGTTTGATTTACCTAATATTTCAGTCTGTTTTTCCATAGTATTTTAATCTAAATTGGCTTTCCTCTAACAAGATTAACTGTAAGGACTCCAGATTTGTAGATATCACCCTTTCCACCTCTCGATCCTTTCTGTGATTGCAAGTTTTAGGTTGTGTTGCTCATTGCCAAGCATAGAGGTGCAGGCTCAGCTCTGCCGTGTGAAATGCCTACAGCAGAGTTTCCCGAAAGTATTGGTGAGAAAGAGGCACCTTGTTCTTTGTAAAGGGCAAGATTGTGTTGACTTTATTTCACTTTATGAGCACAGTGCTTGACAAGTCAGAGCAGTATAGCTGTAAGCAATCTTCAGATTCACTGGCGCTTCTGGGACAACAGCGGTGGACGATGTCACTGCCACATCTGGGTTGTCTAAAGCAACAGACGGTGTTTTGGTGTTGCTGCATACAACATTCTGACCTGCATGTGTAATATCTAGGAGGAAAAAGTACACAAAACAGCTTTAGTCTGTTAGTAAAACATCTATTATGACATTTTAAATCAAATTACAGATTGTACTTAAGCATCCTCACTACGTATTTATTTTGACATGCTCTTTCATTCATTTAAAAATGTGGTCTTTCTGAACTCTTAAATGTCCTTACCTGTAGCATCTCATATGTTATCCTTAAATGATGTGTTTTCCCTTTAGCTTGTGTTTGAACTGGTAGCACAGATCAGGTAATTTCCTCTGTGGTACAAGCTGAACAGAGAATGTCTGCTGTGGATACTTTTGAAATGGAAGGGTTTTTTGCTTTCAGCACAGACATACCTGTGCAGATGTTGCTGGCAGAGGAAGCCCCGTGCTCTCCTGTAAACACCTGGGACAGTAGAACATATGTCAGAGCCAAAGGGCAGGAGTGATTAAGACAATGTGATTTGATGGTCCTCACCTGGTAATTGTCTCTAGAGAAGGATGCAGAGTTTTCTTCACCCTGAAGTGGTGCTGAGCCTGTGTCAAGAGTAGTCAGATGTTACTGGCACAGTGACAAACCCCCACACCTCCTACAAACAACACTTGAGACCTGGATGTGCTCCGTGCTGCACCTCTGCAACACTGATGCACTGCTGCACTTGGGTTATCTCATATGAGCTTTTAAAACTGCTGGTAAAGAAAACTGCAACAATTGTGTACAAACTCTGGTGGGCTGAGACTGCGAAGGAAAAGCTGCGGAAGCATGAAGAATCATTAATTTTTCCCATGGTGTTTGACTCGGCATGTG
This sequence comes from Nicator chloris, assembly GCA_013400495.1. Classification (NCBI taxonomy): domain Eukaryota; kingdom Metazoa; phylum Chordata; class Aves; order Passeriformes; family Pycnonotidae; genus Nicator; species Nicator chloris. The sequence continues at coordinate 99,061 of WAAE01007939.1, forward strand.
ATCTTTTGGCCAGGAAAATACTTGAGGCAGTGCAGTTAGTAACACTTCTCCCAGAGGCTGTCATAACCATGCTTTAGACACTGAGTCACAGATGTTTACTCAATCATCATCGCACACCCTGGTTTCTAAGAATTACACAGAGATGGGTTCAGCAAGACTCATTTCGTGAATGGCCCTTTCTGATAGCAGGCACCCCGTGTATAAATTCTCCCCATACATTTTCCTGCAGTTCAAATTACAGTGCTTGATTAATTGATTTGACTGAAGAGAATGCACCAAGTAAAGTTCAAATGGAAAGAGTAAGCAGCTGGACACATGTTCGCTTTCTTTCACAGTCTTGTTAGTTAATTTTGGCTGATGATTTCATGCAAACTGTGGTACTGAAGAGTATTCACAGTGCTGTCTCACTGAATATAGATAAAGTTCCCGAGCTGTTGAAAGTGTGAAATACATTTCGTAGAGGGCCAGATTCTAGTCCTGTTGATATCTGTGGGAGAATTGCTGTGCTTTCAGGGGATTGGTATTTGGCCCTTGATGTCCTCTTTGAAAGTTGTTGACTTGAGGCTGTAATTTTTTATTATTATTTTTTACTAGAAATTGGTCTTTTGAAGATACCTAGTACATCATTTTGTTGTTGCACATATAAAATTCCTGTCAACAGGCTGATTTTAGAAAGCTTGTTGAATGAGTTTTCTAAGTCATTCAGACAGAACACTTGCGTTAAAAGTGTGGCTTATATGCTCTTTAAAAGAAGTTGATATCATCAAATTTCAAAGGAGTAGGAGATTTGCTGCCTTTTTGTACTATAAGCAAGCTTCCTTCTAGAAGTCCCAAACCTAAAGCTGGCAAAGCCTGTGATATATCCTTGATAGTTCTTTAAGCTTTTATTTTGTGCCATCAATAGGCAGAAGCAGGTCTTACTGATTCAGAATCCTGACTAGTCTTGAAGTCCTATGGTGGTATTTTACATGTTTCTCCCAGCAAAAGTTTGCATTCAGTGCAACTTACAAGTAAATGAAAATAATCTTCATTGTATCAATAATCTTTATCTCTTCTTGTATCAGGAGATATTTGGACATTGTATAATTATTGTTGTTTCTATACATGTGAGAATGACACCTGTGTAGCCACAGCCCTGTTTCCTGGGGCTAAGCTGTATGCTGCCTAAAGAGGACAGTAGTGTCAGGAAGTGTCCCTGTGACAGCACGCAGTGGCTGCCAGGGACACCCAGTCTGTCACACCGCTGCTGCTCTGCCTGCAGAGGTGGGACAGACATGTGTAGAAAACCTCTAGGCGCTCTCTCTTGTGGATTGCACAAAACCTATGTGAAACTGGATCGGTATTAATTACTCATCTCAAGCAAAGTTACAAGGTCTTAGTAAAGAAGAGTTTTAAAGAGCAAAGAAAAAAGCAGTAAAGTCTGGAAACACAGATATGTGTCCTCTAATCATGGTCTGAAACTACCAACCTACCACTTGGAGACATGAAATGCTTTTCCCCTCCAGTCTTGCCACATTTTACTTCACTGTCAGACTGTATTCCTTCCTGGGCCCTTTTTGGGGAAAGGGGGACAGTTTTGCCCTGAAAGTGAAACACAGAAGGTCAATTTCATCTTTAGAAATGAAATGTGGTGAAAGATAGTTAGTAGACCACACCTGCTCTAAATTAATGGCTAAGAGTTTACCTTGGTGAAATTTTAGAAAGTATCACATTTCCTTAGGACTCTCTCTCTCTCTCTCTCTCTCTCTCTCTCTCTCTCTCTCCCTCTCCCTCTCCCTCTCTCTGTCCAGCATGGTCTTCAATGATAATATGAATATCAGTGGGTTTCTAGATCAGCAAATCAATGTAATAAAAGAGTTTGTATCTTTCTAAACTATTGTGAGATACTGTGTAACACTGTTGGCGAATTGCCTGCTAGCTCAGTGATACTTGCTTCGACAGGATCTTGAAGCTGTCTTTCCCTCTTTACTACATTTTCATGTTTTACAAGAAAAATGGTCAATAGTGATGGGAAAGCTTAGATTTCACTTTCACATACTAATTTTGGTTGTAAAGGAAGAAAAACTCCAGCTTCTAAAAGTGCAAAAATGTAATAAAACTTCTCAGCGTGAATTTTGGAGGCATAAAGATAGCTGATGAACTGATTTTGTAAAAGCCCACCTTCTGTACTGTTACCACTGCAGCTACACCTGAACTGCACTGTGGACTTCAGCCAGCCCCTTTCTGGGTAGTAGGGAGTCTTACAATTGTACAGACTTGGTACAGGGATGTCACCTTTGGGGCACTGCTGCTCCTTTCCTATAGGGTGGCTCCAGAAGGTAGTTCACTGCACTTAGGACACACTTGCTTAATTTAGATTAAGCAAGTTTTCCTCTCTGCTTCATAAATTAAAGAAGAGGCATGAAAAATTAAATAAGAGAGTCAAACCCCATAGGATTTGTGCTAATATGGTCTCTAATGTGTTCATGGCTGGGCTGATGCACCTGAAGATGTGGCTGCTGTGAAGCTGCAGGATTTACAGCAGCCCAAGGCTGAAGCTGGTCTAGTCTGCAGTAGGAAGGTGTAATACTTGAAGACACAGCAATCAGGAATTTGTATCCACTGTAACACGTCACATCAGATTTCACCCCTAAGCCGGGTTTCAAAACTCATTGAACACTTTCAGTGGTGCTGGAGAAGTGTGTGGGGGCTGCAGGCAGTGGGTCAGCTGTTCGTCCCCCAGAGTGCAACGCCGTGGGAGGACTGGCAGCAACAAAAAAGGTGTTGTCAACCTGGACAGATTGATACAAGGGATTTGACCTCTTTAAGTGCTAGAAAAGGGAAACCAAAACTCAAACATAGCATGCTTGTTAGTCTTTGTGTCAGATCAAATAATATGTTCCTCTATAGACTGAAGTATATTAATGGAGCAGTGTGGTTAAGAAGAAAAAAAAAAAGGATGACTAAAATATGTATGTGGAGCTTGACAGTATATTTTCTTTTAGGAAAATCTGGAATAAAGGCAACATTTATGCACACCAAGCAGATGTTTATGATTAGTTCTTATTTAACATCACCCAGCTGGCCATGGATGGCTTTATGGTGGGGAGAACATTTGAGAATGTCACATGTTTATATTAATCGAGAACATGGCAGTCATGATACTGGGGCAAAAGTGCTACATTTGCCATTTTAGGTAACCCTTTCAAATCATATTACAGGACAGTCAAGCAGACTGTTGTCACCAACTGACTGTTTTAAATTTCCTATAATAACATGATGTATCTCCATGCATTAAAGCTCATTTTGCAGACTAGACAGACGTGTATTTCACATTCTATCTGTAAGGATCTTTTGCCAAGTCGGAGGAAATCAGTAGATGAAACATTTGAGGTGTTCTCTAATCAGAAAATACATAATTGCAAATAAGTTGTCTTGGATATAATCTACTATTAATAATGTGATTATTTAAAAAAATATTTTCTGTATGGGTCAAGAGATGGACTATGATATTTTAGGAATGTGAAATATTCATCAGAACCTGTAAACTGTTTTCCTGTTCACAGAAAACATGCCTTTACAGAAAGATTGGCTACTGATTGCATGGACACCCTCCTGATATGGGAATATAAATAATAGTTTTGTGCACAATATATTTGCCATATCCCCAGTCATAAAGTTGTTATGAATTATGACATCTGCAGAAATACATGGAAAACATTTAGCTCCTAGTTAATAAAAAATATTAAGCCAAAAGAGATCTTTCTGGCTGAGAAGGATGAGAGGATACATAAACCTGTGTCACTTGTTTCATGATGAAATTTTATTCTTTGTTCAAAAGACTTCCATAAATTTTTACTCTATCCTAAGTACACAAATGTTGTCAACGCCAATTCCGGCTCGGAAAAAGAGCAACCCTTGTTTATCAGTCTCCTTGGATAAAATTTGGAGGAGAGCATTCATTCACAAACCAGAATCAAGGCTATTTAACTTCTTCCATGACCAACCTTGGCTGTAGCATTTGAATTTTTTTCCATTCTGAGGTGTCTTTCTAGATGCTAGTATGAAATATGTTTCAAAAATATTCAAAGAGTTTATGTGGTTCTAATTTAAATAAATTAAATTTGAAAATTTTCTTTGTAGAATTGAACTTTTAAAAAATCAAAGAAAAAAGGATTTTTTTTTTTTCATTTTCCTTTATTAAGTCATTTGCTTCATTTTTTGGTATCTGGTTTCCATGCCTTGAGCTTCATGGACACTCAAACATTTCCCTGTGCCTTGTTTTACAAACTTGGATGCAGAACTGAAGCAGAGGGGCTTTGGAAGAGGAGAGACAATTCTGGCAAAACAAACCACAGTGAGCAGCCACAGTGTTTCCCAGAGCCCTTGCTTGGCATTGTTGCTCTGAGCACAGAAGTGTGTGGGAGCAGGGCTGGTGGGAGCTGCTCAGAAAACCCCTCAGGTGGGCAAAGAAGTGGCTTTGCAGGGACCTGGAGTTCAGACCCAGCTGCACTGTGCTCAGTGCTAGTAAATCTGATACAGCTCCTGCTGGCTGATTGTTTTGTGATGTGATGCCAAATTTCCTTTGCCCTTGCATTTACCAGGAAGATGATTCCTGGTCAAAGGTGTTTCACAGCAACCCTCTCAGCAAAGAGTGACATGAAAAAGTTGTGTCACCTTCAGCCTTCTGAAGACATGGTGTGTCTAGGCCCACAAAGGGACACTTGTGAGTGGTTGGACAGGCAGCTACCACAGTAAGCAACAGCTCCACACCTGCATGTCCTGCTAACAATCAAGAATAATTTAAGTATTCCTTGGGTTTTTATCATTCCTTAATGTGTTTGAAGTGGTTTGAGTAAGCTGCAATCCAGTAACATCTTCAAGTAAAATCTTCAGTGTCAGTGTTCCCTTCTTTAAGGTGCTATGCTAGAATGATGTGCTCACCTGAACATTAGCAGGACCATTGGGCTGCAGCGCTGCCCAGTGTGTGAGCACCAGAGCTCTTCTGTACAGATGCTACTGGGACTCTGGAAGCAGTTCTGCTGGGTGAAACCAGCAAAGCACTTGTTTTGCTTTTAGCTATTCTACTATTGTTCAGTGTGAATCAAAAGCTGCCTTTAAGCATTAACCCCTTTTCCAAGAAATAAAACTAACATGTAAAGGTTCAGATAAAGCACTATAACTCAGTTCTCCAGCTGAAATAAAGTTAGACACAAATATTGCTGTCTGAAAATAATAGACCCTTTTGTCTGCCTTCATAAGAACAATATATTAATTTTCATTATTTTTTCTTTCATATTTCATAGATTATATAGCTGTTTATCTAGTAACTTTCAGGAAACAGGTTTTAACTTGTATGTGGTTCTAAAGGCATGGAAATGATGCAAATAAAACCTCAGAATTTGAGCTATGCACATTTTTGTAATGTGTGAGTTACAATTAAACTGTGGCATGTACATGCATTTCGTGCTACATGGAAAGGCAATTCTAAATTGTGTTATTGCTATACAGTGCATCACAAGTTAACTTGTTTTTCTTGACAGCTTATTTTGTGGTCATTAATAGAATATTAATTTCCAGAACAATAGGCTGTCTTTTCCTGCTCTCATTCTCCCAGTATTTCTTATGTAGAAGAGTATTGATCACACACCTCCATGTGCAGACATGAGTGCAGCTTTGAAGGATGAGCATGATGATGTTTCCTGACCAATTACTATAATTAAATCAGAGAATAAATTAACTATTCCAGAAAGGAGTCAGTGCTTCCTTCTACAGTACAACCAGTTTATCTCAAAACTGGCTGTGGAAGAATGTAATTCACTCTCTGGTCTGCAAAAATGTATAATTGATAGATATGATCTTATATCTGAACTTGGTAAAAGCTATTAGGATACTATGCTTGATAAATTGCTTAGTTTCCTGTACTTAAACAATAAATTAAAGCAGGTGTTTCAAAACCTGTAAATTTTGGTAAGTGTAGATTTGAAGGAATGAATGAAATACAGTAATTTGAATGAAAAAATAAAGGAACCTAAACCGGCTTCTGTTGACTTTCAAAAGCTATGAAAATGTTTCAAAACTATTTTTTAAAAACTATTTCACTGAAAATGGCAACTTATTTATCTAAAGTTCAAATGTCCTTAAATTTAGTTGACTGATTTTGTATATAAATGTTTAAAAAAGACAGAATGACCTTTTGACTGTCAGGTATAAAGATCATTATGTTCAGCTGATTTTTGCCAGGTGTTATTTGTTGGGGTTTTGGGTTTTTTTCTGCTTAGTCAAAGAATCTAATGTCCTCCCTTCTGTTGAAATGTTGGAGAGTTTTAGCTATGGATTTCAGTGGTGGCAGGACCAGACCTCTCATTATTGATTCTTTCTTCAGGCACTCAGAAAGAAAAATGTTTGAAATGCTCAGATTCTGTTGGAGATATAACCTTTGGAAAAGTTAGTCTCTGTCATAAATATTAATCACAGTGCAGTGGTTGGTCTATAACGTTGAACAGATGGGATTTAATGGATGGAAGGAGACTGCTGTTATCAGTTATGAACAACTGATTGCTGTCCACATTAGAATATTTGCTTTGGTTTACGGTAATTAGGTTTTAATACTCTGGCATCAGAGGTCCTGTGGTGTGTTAATACTCAGTAGAGCTCTGCCATGCTGCCAGCACATCAGTGCCTGTGTGTTGAGTGTCCCTGTAGTGGAGACCTGATTTCTTCCTCTGCCTCTGCAGGCCACCTTCCTGGAAGGCCACCAACCTGGAAGTGCTGTCAGCAGCTTGGTGAAGGTTTCTCAAAACAGGTCCTGGGCCATGTGGTCTTGAAAACCCCTGCTGCTCTGTTCAGTGAACAGCAAACACCTGGGAAGCTTGAGTCTCCATTTGGACAGAATCCTGTTCCCCCTGCTGTACCCAGCCAGGAACTGGGACAGCTTCCCTCAAGGGCACGTGCTTCTACCAGCAGTTCTTGACGGAACTCAACTAGGTTACATTTAATTCAGCAGCTCTAAAAGCAGTAGATCCTGATGCAGCAGAAAACATGATGTAGAAAGAAACTTAATTTTGCAGAGGTTTATATGCTGCTTTTCTTTTTTTTTTTTTTTTTTTTTTTTTTGTTTTGTTAATCTCCACATGATGTATTAAGATAGCAGTGAATAATATAGCTTGAAGCACAGACTTTACCCCCTAGGTCTGCAGATATGGAAATTGCATCCTCTCCAATGCTGTGTGAAATTCCTGAATGTATGAATGTATTTGACTGTAAAAATCATTTCATATGGGGTCAGGAAGCCCCATGTGCAAGTTCAGTGTCTCAGTCTGTTTAATTGCTTGTCCAGTATGTTCAGTAATGTCTCAGTTTCTATCTTGGGCCAGCAGCTCACATCTGAGTCCAGATGAGTCGAAGCTATCAGAAAAAGACTGACAAATTCAGGAGTTTGCTTCAAAATATGAGCTCTGGCAATCAGTCTGGAAAGGATTTTTCTTAAAATGTTAAAATGTGATTTCATGTTGCCTTTGCTAAGTAGCTAATTTCTTTGAGTTTCCTTCATGGTTGTGTAGGTGTATATATACACACGCCTGTGTGTGGTGCATATCAGCAGGAGGCTCTAGCCAAAATACGAACAGCCTTTGGTGCCAACAGTTTTAAATGATTCATCAGCTCAACAGGGAGATTTTTCAAGCCACAGAATGCTTTCAAAATCATTTCTCGAGATCCAAGAAACTGTAGTTCCTCCTACTGGCTCCTGTGTTTGTAGGGAAGATGAACTACCTAGAACAAACCAGTCAGAATATAAAGTGCACAGGAATGTAGTATTGTGCTACTTTAGTTTTAGACAAGCTATAAAAGTAAAATTGCTTTAGATGCCTAAAATTCAGTTATGCAATCCTAATGTTCTGGGTTTAGGAACCATTTAACAGATATATCTTTTATGTCACTAAGAGAGTCCTTTCCACAATGCCTAACACACTAGCTGCAGTGTCACAGGCATGGCAAGAGAGAGGCAAGCTGCCACGACAAATCAGAATTGTTTAAATGCATGCCCTTGTTATATGCTATTGAATTATGTTAACAAAGGGAATTCAGTTTAATAACATGCTAGATGTGTTTTTTCACATGGGCCAGGTTATACCTCTGGGACTCACATTCTTTGAAAAAAATAACTGTACACATGGTTTGCAGACTTTAAGTGCTTGGTTACAACAAAAATCACTGTGGTTTTTGTGGTTCTGTTTCTTCCCCAAATATTCTAACATCCTATGATGTATTTACATAATTAATGTCATTTCCATCAGGGTGCAATGAGCTTACCCCCAAAAAAGTGGTGAAAGCCTCAAATTTGCAATCATTTAAATCCAGGTAGGTGAAGTTCAGTCAAAAAAAATACCCAAACACTTAGGTGGTTATGTTGAGGTTCAGACTTAGCATCCTCTTCCCGCAGCTGGATTCTGTGATTCTGCCACAAGGAATTGCACTGCCCTCAAAACAAATATAAGGAATTGTATGACCATGAAATAGGCCTTGTCTCCTTGGCTGCAGAAGTAACAAGAGGTTCAAATTTTTAATATTCCTCTCAAATACACATTCCTTATAATAAAGCTCCACTGAGGGCCTGGGAATGTCACTTTTTTTAAGGCGGGAATAATAATAACCTTGTTAATTTTAAAGTGAGAAACGGGTCTACACAGTTTCAGAAATTGTATCTGGGGGCAATTTATAATGACTGTTAATCAGCTTCCTTTGGGTGTTACAGCTGCTGCAAAACACTTTCCCAAACAGCTTTATGTTTCTGTTTAAATATGACTTAACATAGTACGTTTTTAACCCTATATTTGCAATAATTCCTTTGAACTTTTGGATTCCCAGAGAAACATCCCAAATCTCGATAAGTGTTCTTCCTAAATTTTATGGAGCTAAGAGGGATCTTTTCACACCATGTTGGACTTAACATTAACCGTGTATAGGGAAGAAATATGTTGTCTGGATCAGCGAATATCTGCAGTGTCAGGAGTTATTGGAGAGATTACTTTCTTCTGGAAGTTGATGTCCTGAGTTTGATGTTTCTGAGGGTATATTTTCTTAAAATAGCTCTGACTGAGAAATTGTTATGGAAATCATACTGAGTGGCCACAGAGAGAAAGTGCACTATTTTTGATGCAGATTCTCAATTTTGGACAGAATGGAGTCATGACTTATTTTCACATACAAAAAATCTTGAGTATTTCTTCTACTGTTCTCTAGAGGTTACTTCAAGCTTTAGAGTAAGACATGATTCACGCTGGTTTGTAAACGAAATGTATGGCAGTTTTAAATTCTCCAGTTCATGTTAAATTTGTTTTAAAATTCTTGATCAAGTAAATCAAAGGAAATCATGGTAAGGAATTTGTTTCCTCCTCTCTAGAGAAAATTCTTTTCTGATTCAGGCAGTCATCATATTTAGATGTGAGTGTGCTGGAGAGGATATGGAATATGTGTGTTTGGGTTGTCTGTGCAAAGGCAGAAGCATAAAGCTTCTGAGAGTATTGGTAAGAGACAAGTAAAACACTTCTCAAAGAACTTCTGCAGCATCTCATGTCACAATGGCAAACCCTCTCTTCTATTCCAGCTCTTGGGAAGATGTTGCCATGCCAAATCACTGTGACATGTCAGGCCCTTTGGTAGCTCAGTGCAAACTGTATGAGTGCTTGCTGGACACTTGGCTCCTGCTAAAGGACTGTTTTATTCATGACTGGAGCAGTGCTTGAACCTCTGCTGTAAGTTTCTGGCTCTGCTGACTTCATTGAGACTTTGCTGTGGACTTCAACTGAACCAGTGTTTCACCTCAGGTCTTCAGATGTGAAAGGTTAATGCATTAACCCACTGCAGCATTTAGCTCCCTGGGCTTGATACCTATTTCAATATACTTTAGTATAAGTCTGTAAATATGACATTCAGAGGTAGTTCCCAAGAGAACTGGGTACATCAGAAATGGTGCTAGTATGAATAATGTGTATCACAAGGATTTGTGAGACTGTCAAAGGGGAGATATGACTTACCCAGAGCTTGTGTTTGAGGCAGTACTCTAGGAATTGTAAGTAGACGGGGCCTCTAAGAATTTCCATATGCATAAACATAGATTACTCAGACCCCACTGTGCCAGGCACTACACAAATAGTCTTTCTCCACAAAACTTGCAATGTAGGCACAGAAGATGTGTAAAATGTTGGATAATGAAGACTTATTATTCTTATTTTACAAACTTGGAACCAGACCTTAACCAAGTTTAGTGTTTTGCCCAGGAGCTCAAAGGATTTCTGTGATAGAGCTATAGTTTGAATCCAGATTAGCAACTCTCTTGACCAATTCCTTAATGAAATAATTGGTTAATAAAGCATAATGAAAACTATCCTTACTTAAAAACTTCTGCTGACAGCAGAAGGAAAATGAACCTGAGAGTTCTTCCAATAGCAATAGATCTGCAACTTGAAGTGATATACTTGCTCTTATACTTGCTTTTATAACTTCAGGTTTTGCCAGAAAAAATTGATGTTTTTCCCACTAAACTGAAGTTATGATACTGTCTATTTCATTGATTGGTTATCCCACAAATGCTAAAGTTCTCTAGCGCACGCAGTACTACGCTAATGCAGCAGGAATGTGTAAAATCTTGTGTGCATTCAAGTGATGCACATCTAAGCCAGAAAAAATGAGGCTTCAGCTTGGACTCACCTGTTCAGTGAACTATTTTCACTATAGTGTGTATTTTATATGGTAAATTGTATCTTCTTTGCACATCATAGGTAGCTCTTCTTCAGAGCTTGGGAAGCTGCAGTGCTTTAGGGATGGAACTTTTCTTTTTAAGATTGTTAAATCCAGGGATCTAGTTTCTAATCTCTCCAGTGTCTTGTTGTTTCCGTATTTTCCAAGGTGAAGAAAAAAGAAGCCATTATTAACTCTTCCCCTGCCTTCTGTCAGTGTAAATCATGGAAACAGGTCCAGACTTACTCAACTTGCACAGCTGCTGTCAAGAAGAAAAAATTATGCTTTCCAGTGAATTTTTTTATCCATTAATGTTTCAATAACATCAGAGGTTTTTAAAGACGTTCCTGCAGCCAAGAGAATGTGGATTTATTTTTTAGATCATTGACTTTGCTTATTTAAACCTTTTTCTTTCCCCAAATAATTTCAATTCCAAGTTTCCTTCTATTTTTTTTCCTGTGAAAAAGACCATGCGAAGGGAAAATTTGAAAGACTTTTTTAAATAGGAAAAAGTTGGCTATAAAATCATGAAAAGCACCTGGACCATTTTAAAAGTCTGAAACTACTTTTTTCTTTTTCATTTAGTGCTCTAGATCTTGGGTTAACAAGTTTATGCAACAGAAGGCATTGACAATTGTTTGGCTTTGTAGCTAAAAAAAATAACTAACCAATGGGAGCTGAGAGGCCGAACACATTATCTTAGTTCACCACAAAATTCAAAACAGCTGACAAAAATAAGTTTACGGGAGGATCTAGTTTTGCAAATTTTAGTATTTAGCTTTAAATTCACTCCAGCAAAACCGATGACTTATGGCTAATAAGCAGAGAAAGCTGCAGACTAATGGAAATCCTCAAAAAGATGATTTGCATTTCATCAATAGTGGAATACAACCTAAAAATGTCTTTAGAGACAGCTGAAATTCAAAATAGAAAATTAAGGTGTTTTAAGAATTTCAAACTTTAGTAGTAGAATAAGCTGCACCGTTGCGAAACTATGAGAGATGTAAGAAGCTCTTACTTAAAACATTTTCAACACAGCTGTTTTGTGATGCTAATTCTTAAGGAACAAATTTAGTTATCAAGTTTATACTGCTTTATAAATTGTAGTAATACACAATTTGCATTCACATTGTCAGAATTTTGGGATTACGAGTGCAAACACACACAGACATATGGAAATTATTCATGTACAATTCAATTCAAATACCGAAAGATCACTTCAATAATTGTCTGTGAAACTGTCTCACACATCAGACTTCCAACTTTCAGCTGTCACTTTCTTTGTTCAGCAGACAATGACAAAAAAAGCACAGACATATATCAGGTGAAGTTCTGGCCTGAAAAATAAAGTCATTCTACAAATTATGCTTTCTTGCTCCAGAAACCTGATTGCTGTGTAGATAGCTATACCTGACTCCTGTGAGAAAATCAATTCTTACTACCCTTTAATCCTGCTCACTCTGCAAAGCCACAGCAATGATTTGAAAGGGACTTCAGACTTTCTGTATCATCCATGCACTTTTCTTATTTCTATCTGTGCATGCCAGCCATGGGTGGCAGTAACATTCTAAAAAGGTTAATTATGGCCTTGCTCAGCCTTTGAAATACCGACTAGCAGTAGCAATAAAAACAAACGACAAACATTCAGGGAAATCTGCAGAGCTGAGAGGGGAAAGGACATTTTCTATTGAGTAGGCAATGACTTAAACCTGGAAATAGACTGTGCACTTGGATCCTGCAACCTCATTTCTACAGGGCTCTGCTTTGTGAGTTGCTTAAGCTGATAGAGGAAATATCTGGGAGCACAATACTCAGGTATCTATTGAGGTAACTTTTTGGTTATCCTCTCTGAATTGTACTTCTCTACTGGAAAGGAGAAACTGGATCATTTAAAGGTGTCTTAATTTGGTTCTTTTGGGAAGGGCTGTGCAAATTTCTAGGTATCTTACCAAATACAATCAGCTGCAACTTCCTTTCAAATCCCGGAAAGAAATTTTAGTTGGTTGTTTCTCTTGCTGTAATCTCAAGACATGAATTATGGTTATAGGAGATCTTCAGCAGTGTTTAAGTGAAAATGTACATAAGTGAATTTGGATAGGAATTTGAACTGTTTTGAGAAGTCTGATGCTATGCTTTGTGGAATCCAGGTATACAATTCAAACTGAAACCTCTGAAAACCTGACACTAGGCCAAAGTAGATGGCAGCTTTTTTAGGAAGCTTATGGTTGCATAATGCGTAATAGTCTTTTGACTTACTGTCTTGGAACTTGTAACCATGTGTCTTGTTTTACCACAGAGTTGATATTTGAGGATTAGCAAATCCAGGAGATATCAACACAGTTTGAAAATAGAGTGCATTTCACAGTGCATTTACTGCTTGACTGCCAGAAAAAAAAAATTCAAGTGCATGGTTCTATTCTCTCAGATGAAAAGATAATGGCTAGGGTTACTGGCTGGCTCTGTGAAGCATGTGGAGTACTGTAGTTTTACTGTGTGATAATCATTGCTTCAGAGCCTGTTTTCAATTACCAGCAAGTCCCAAGTGCTGCTGACTCTGTCTCAGACATAGCGTTTAGCATGATTTGAAGCATTGCATAACACAGAATAGAAGGTAAAGCAAGCACTCTGAAAAGACTATTTCCCAAGAACTATTAGTCTTCTAATCTGTGAGAAAATTCTCTTATTCTGAGAACTTAAGTGTTGAGACTGTGTCCAACTTGAAGTCATTAGGCTCTATTTTATTAATTTGGCCTCTGTGATGCTGATCTCTACCATTTGTTTTTCTTAATTTATGTGCATTAAAGCATTGCCCAGAGGCTTGAGACATGTAGAGAGTGCTTTCAGAAGGACAGAACATCAATGCCTATCAGTGAATGAAATACTTAATAGGAGCAAGAGTTCATTCCTTGCCTTAAATGGGCAACTGAAGTCTTCAAAGGATATGTCTATGGAAGGCAGTCTCCAAACAGCATAAATGAAAGAGGAGCTGGTTATGGAGAAAGGAAGGTAATAATGACTGTGAGAAGTAAGAATGAGAGAAGTAGCTGAGAAA
>WAAE01007943.1:0-49569 GCA_013400495.1 Nicator chloris
GAGTGACAAAATTTACCGCCAGCATCCAGACACCATCAAGTTCACCAGCATCCCAGATTCTCTCTCAATGGTGTTGGCCAAGCAGAATGCAGACACCATGAGCAAGGTGAGTCTGGGTTTGGTCAGGTAACACATCAACAGTCTCTGCCTAAACCCCTGAGACAGAACTAGGACCACAGACCTGTGAGATTTCAGCACAGTAAGTCTGTAAGTATGTAAGTTCCATACTTGGTAATTAATGGAAAACTTATTTTCATCAAGAGATGATTTAATGTCTTCCTAGATAATTACTAAGTTAATTTGTCACAATTATCAATTGTGAATGTCTCAAAATTCTCTGCTGTGTTTCTCCTGCAGCGTTTGTATACTGAGGCCTGGGATAAAGACAAGACACAAATCCACATCATGCCTGACACGCCTGAAATCACACTGGCAAGAGAGAACAAGAAAAACTACAGTCTGGTGAGTGTGGGAGCTCTCCAAATGTAACTGCTCTGTGTCATGGCTAGATTAGGAGTGTTCTGGGAAACCTTCTAGAGATGACACTATCAGTTTCCTTAAGTAATTCCCATATTTATCCAAAAAATTGTGACTTCAAAAGCATTGTCTGTGTATTTGTGAAAGTGCATACATAGAACAGTGAGCACTGGTGAGAAGAAATTCCATAAATTCCACACAAGTTTTGTGCTTCCACTGAATTTTTGGGGAGTTATTTCTGCCAGTGTGCATAATGTTAGGAAAGCAAAAATTAATACCAGAAAGGTAAATACCAGCAAAATTCTGAAAAGTTGTGATGCCAGTGTTCAATGTTATTTTAGGCAAACAAGTTCACATGAGTAAGCCACATCAATGGTTTTAAAAAGTAAGTTTTGCTCCATTTGTATAGAAGAAAAGTTTAGCTCTAAATTGCATTCAATGTTACATTATTTAAAGCAGTAAAATACAAATTAATTAACAAGTGTATTTAGCAAAGGTCTTCCTTTGACATGAATTTGTATCATCTGGTGATCCAGGGTTTTGAGTTAAAGGTAGATAAAACTGGGTATAATACATCTAAATGCAATTATTAGATCTACTTCCAAGCAATTTGTTTTGCATAGAATATAATATATGGAACTTATATGAGTCCCATTGTTTAATTCTTTGTCTAGAAACAATACAGACAGGCCATGGAAGATGCAAAGAAGAAAGGCTATGATTTGAGAGCTGATGCCATCCCCATCCAAGCAGCCAAAGCATCCAGGCAAATTGCCAGTGATGTAAGAATATACTTTTTTGTTTCTTTCTATGTTGACATCTCTCCTCTGCAACCTGGAAATTATCAGCTGGATTCTGTAAAAGGCACTGCAGTTAAACTGTGACCTTAAGTCATAGATTTTTGCAAGTAAATGACCATGTATGTTTAAAATAAATAAATGTTGATAAATATAAGAACAATATAATGCTGCTATCATGGTAATTGTATAGTTCATAACCCTATATGTGTAAATAAGTATTTACAGTATGTATATCATTACATGTAATAAGGATTAAATGCATTTAATAAGACCAGGATTATTTCTCACTAATATTAGTAAAGCACATTTTTTCAAAAAGCAAAACAATAAAAAAATTCTAGTTTAGTGTTCTAACTCAAATAGCAAAAAACTTTAGTCTCAGAATCCTAGAATATTATTAGCATGAGAATTGATTTGACTGTTTGGGGTTTTTTAATGGTAGGTTATAGATAAGTTTGGAAAGGTTATGGTTAGAAATGTTTAATATGAGTAACTGATATTTATAGGTGATACAGAAATGTAATATCTTGGTTTGTGTTTCAGTACATGTACAAGGAAGGGTATCGCAAACAGCTGGGCCACCACATNTAAATTTTGTGGCTGGTTGAAACGGAGCTCTCCAACAGGATGTGTTAACTACTTGATACTGGAAGGAAATCCTCTAACTCCAGAATTGCTGTCTATCATTTACCATTCTGTAAAAGTTGGATAATGGTTTCACTTTTAATGTAGTGGAAATGCAGTTGTTTTTTCTATATCATCTCTTGTGCTTTGAATTTATTTAAAGTACTTGTTAAGTTGATAGTGAGGTTACTTATTGATGAACTATTCACCATGTAAGTTGCATTATTGTTATTATTGATATAATCCGTGTGGATGATTTTTTTTAATATTTTGTAACAGAACTGCTACAAGTCTGACCTGGAATGGCTGCGGGGCATTGGCTGGGTCCCAATTGGTTCCTTGGAAGTTGAGAAGGCCAAGAAGGCAGGGGAGATCCTGAGTGACAAAATTTACCGCCAGCGCCCGGACACCATCAAGTTCACCAGTGTCACGGATTCCCTGGAGATGGTGTTGGCCAAGCAGAACGCAGACACCATGAACAAGGTGAGTCCTGATCCCTCTGGGAGGCACATCAGAGGTCTCTGCCTCACCCCTGGAGACAGGACTGGCAATGAACTGAGCACAAGCAATGCTCATTGGTTTATTTCTTCTCTGTAATCAATGTGGTGTTTTTTAAATGTTGTTACATTTCCACGAGTCAATCCTCCTTTCGTTGACACTGTCTCTTCCTAATTGCCTAACTGATGATTCCTGTTAAATTTCCTATATTTTTATCTGGTATGGTCTATGTTTTCCCTGATTATTGAGATATTAACCTGGTTTTGAATGCCACATCAATCTCTTCCTGTTTTCTCTTTTAGCGTTTGTACACGGAAGCGTGGAACAAAGACAAGACCACGATTCACGTCATGCCTGACACCCCAGAGATCCTGCTGGCCAAACAAAACCGAGTGAACTACAGTGAGGTGAGGGCAACTGAAATCTGAGACAATTAACTCGTACTCCT
This sequence comes from Nicator chloris, assembly GCA_013400495.1. Classification (NCBI taxonomy): domain Eukaryota; kingdom Metazoa; phylum Chordata; class Aves; order Passeriformes; family Pycnonotidae; genus Nicator; species Nicator chloris. The sequence continues at coordinate 2,848 of WAAE01007943.1, forward strand.
GACAAGTATGCTTCTGTCTTCTCTGACTTTTAGTTAATATTAAAATATTGTCGGGTTGTTTATTGTCACAAATGGTCTGTTCCCATGCTGAGGTCAGAGTTGTTCCAGGAATTGACCTCCTGGATATCTAATTGGACTATTAAAATATATGATCCCCCGTAAAAGAGAAATCATTTCTACAGCAAGTTGTGGAAATAACCAATTTTGCTCTGCTTTCCCTAAATGATTTCCATTTTCCACGCGTCTGCAATAAAATTACAAAGTCTTTGATATCTGCAGTTTTTAATTTTTTTTAGTGAACATAGAACTAGCCTGAAGATGTTTATGTTGCCTGAAAATCAACAATATTGTTTAGGGACTTGAATAGTTTTATTACTCAGATATGCTGACCTGAAATGCTATTTTGTTTTTGAGACTAAATTGTGACTCTTTTTCTCACAGAAAATGTACAAACTGGCCTTGGAGGAGTCGAAGAAGAAGGGCCATGATTTGCGTTTTGATGCCATTCCCATTCAGGCTGCCAAAGCCTCCAGGGAGATTGCCAGTGAGGTGAGCAGGCTTTGTTCTCATTTCTCCATGGATTTGGTAATGGAAAAGAATCAGAATGTTTGCTACTGTCATACTTCATAGAGTAGATAATATTGAAATCTATTTTCATAGTGATTCTTTTTAATGATTCCACTACATTGCCTTTAGTGCTTGGGAGAAAGGGGTGGTCAGTATTTTTATCGTGAGGAATATATCACTGTAATAAATAAATAAATATAATAATATGAAGATTATTTATATGCCCCCTGCAATACTTCTGTTGATGTCCATGGATATTCAAGCAGCATGATCAAATACGTGTATGAACCAATGGTAGAGTTTGTCAGGTTAATTTTTGATTCAAACGATATTTCTGTTTGAGTGTCGTAATGAAATTCAAGATGTCTGAACATCATAACAAGGATAAACTATACAATGACTCTGATAGCTTTTGCTTCTGAGACGAGGCAGCATCACTTAGAGATGGAGGATAACAGATTTTTATGCTTTTTGTTTTCTATCAAGTTTATACTTCAGCTTTTTGTATTAAGATCAAATCATATGGTCTTAATCAAGAAGTTTTGTAACACATTTTTAAAGTAAGTTAATATTTACAAATTAATCCTAATAGTAAAAGAATGTAAAACACCAATCTTGTTTGAATGTGACATTAAACATTTAGTGAATTGAAGGTGTGTTATTTAAAAGGTCTTAGATAATTATATCTACTAAAAATGCTTCTTACGTGAAAATTAATCCCAGAGTAGAAAGCCTTACATCGTATTTTTATCATTGCAAAATATTTATGTTAAACTGTTAGAATTATTTATTACTTGTCAATACACCAAGTGAGTTTAAATCTCTTCTGTCTCAGTACAAGTACAAGGAAGGGTATCGCAAACAGCTGGGCCACCACATTGGGGCCAGGAACATCGAGGACGACCCCAAGATGATGTGGTCCATGCACGTGGCCAAGATCCAGAGTGACAGGGAGTACAAGAAAGACTTTGAGAAGACCAAGACAAGGTACACCAGCCCTGTGGACATGCTGGGAGTGGTGCTGGCCAAGAAGTGCCAGCAGCTGGTCAGTGACGTTGACTACCGGCACTACCTGCACCAGTGGATCTGTCTGCCCGACCAGAACGACGTTGTCCATGCCAGGACAGTGTACGACCTGCAGAGTGATGTGAGTTCTCTGGCATTGGATTTTTGCTGTGGAATGTATTTGATATTTTCCATAGTTGGATCAGGCCATCTTGTTCTGATGTGGTAGAATCAGCTTTTGAGATTTATTTTTAAATTTTGTGGCTGGTTGAAATGGAGCTCTCCAACAGGATGTGTTAACTACTTGATACTGGAAGGAAATCCTCTAACTCCAGAATTGCTGTCTATCACTTACCATTCTGTAAAAGTTGCATAATGGTTTCACCTATAATGTAGGTGAAATGCAGTCATTTTTCCTACAATTTTCTTTACAGCTTTGAGTTTGTTTGAATGAAGAGCTGAGAGGAAGGTTATTTTCCTTTGGAAAGATGTACTGTGTAACACCGATTATTATGATTATTTTACTAAAATAACTTGTGTAACTGGTTCTTGTAACAGAACTGCTACAAGTCTGACCTGGAATGGCTGCGGGGCATTGGCTGGGTCCCAATTGGATCCTTGGAAGTTGAGAAAGCCAAGAAGGCAGGGGAGATCCTGAGTGACAAAATTTACCGCCAGCGCCCGGACACCATCAAGTTCACCAGTGTCACGGATTCCCTGGAGATGGTGTTGGCCAAGCAGAACGCAGACACCATGAACAAGGTGAGTCCTGATCCCTCTGGGAGGCACATCAGAGGTCTCTGCCTCACCCCTGGAGACAGGACTGGCAATGAACTGGGCACAAACAATGCTGCAGTTCAGACACGATGCATTTTCAATTAGTGTCCTCTTCTTATTTCACTCAAAACTCTTAGGCCAGGAAAAGGAAGACTCAAATTTGTGTAATATTCTGCATTTTATATCTAAATCTTTTCCTTGGCATGTGTGTGCATTGGGCACCAATAATACTTCAGTTTATTCACTATTCTGAAGCAATGTGACAGTTTCCTTAATGTTTTTAGACTCTCTCAGATAAATTCTCCTTTTGTTGATGTTATTTTTACCAGATTAACACACAACTATATATCCACGTTATATTTTATAGTGTCATAAAATGGTTTGGGTTAGAAGGGACATTAAAGATCATTTTGTTCCAAGCCCCTGCCATGGGAAGGGACAATTTCCACTAGACCAGGTTCCTATCATTTTACTTAATATGTTTTCCCTGATTATTGAAATATTAACCTGGTTTTGAATGCCATATCAATCTCTTCTTTTCCTTCTCAGCGTTTGTACACGGAAGCGTGGAACAAAGACAAGACCACGATTCACGTCATGCCTGACACCCCAGAGATCCTGCTGGCCAAACAAAACCGAGTGAACTACAGTGAGGTGAGGGCAACTGGAGAGAGACAATTAAAGGGTTTCTAATAAGTATACTTTTGTCACCTTTGATTTTTTTATTAACGGTAAACATCGTCAGGTTGTTTATTTTCATACCTGGCCAGTTCCAGTGCTGAAATCAGAATTCTTTTTTCACAACAATGTATTTTCTTTTAAAATATATTATCTGCCATAAATGAGAAATCATTCCTACAGCAAGTTGTGGAAATAGGTAATTAAACTTTTTAAGTGTTTCAGTCCTTGCCTTCCCTAAATGATTTCCATTTTCCACGCGTCTACAATAAAATTACAAGGTCTTTGAAATCTGCTTTTTTTTTTTTTTTCTTTCCTAGAGAACAGTATTTAAATTGTATGAAAATGAACAGTATTGTTTAGGGACTTCATTTGTTTTGCTGCACAGTTGTTCTGAACTGAAATGCTATTTTGTTTCTGAGACTAAATTATGACTCTTTTTCTCACAGAAAATGTACAAACTGGCCTTGGAGGAGTCAAAGAAGAAGGGCCATGATTTGCGTTTTGATGCCATTCCCATTCAGGCTGCCAAAGCCTCCAGGGAGATTGCCAGTGAGGTGAGCAGGCTTTGTTCTCATTTCTCCATGGATCTGGTAATGGAAAAAAATCAGAATCTTTGTGCAGTTGTTTGCTAATGTCATATTTCAGAAAATAGATAATACAGAAATCTGTTCTCATAGTGATTTTGTCACATGCCTTTAGTGCACAGAAATAATGGATAGACAGTATTTTTTGCATGGGTTATGTATCACAGTAATGAATAAATATAATAATGGGAAGATTATTTATATACTCCCCATTGCCATCCATGGATGTTCAAGTAGGATGAACAAAAAGATGTAGGAGTCTATGCTAGAGTCTGTCAAGTTCAGTTCTGATTCAGAATAGGAAGTACTTTAAAATCTGTTCCAAAAGAGACGTGTAAGTAAATAAATTCTAAAAGTTTAAATGCTTATCTTTTATGGAGGAAAGAAATAATTCTGTTTCAGTGTCACACTGAAATCCAAAATGTTGAAATACAAAATCAGGAAAAAACATCTGCAATGACAGGGACAGGTTTTGTTTCAAGGATGAGGCAATATCACTAAGAGACAGAGGATAACAGATTTTTATGCTCCTTGTTTTTCTACCAAGAAATCTATTTAAATGCTTTGTGTTAAAAAAAGGATAAAATATATAAATATATACATGGATTTCTTTTCCTGCAGTACAAGTACAAGGAAGGGTATCGCAAGCAGCTGGGCCACCACATCGGGGCCAGGAACATCGAGGATGACCCCAAGATGATGTGGTCCATGCACGTGGCCAAGATCCAGAGTGACAGGGAGTACAAGAAGGACTTTGAGAAGACCAAGACAAGGTACACCAGCCCTGTGGACATGCTGGGAATTGTGTTGGCCAAGAAGTGCCAGCAGCTGGTGAGCGACGCCGACTACCGGCACTACCTGCACCAGTGGATCTGTCTGCCCGACCAGAACGACGTCATCCACGCCAAGCAAGCCTACGACCTGCAGAGTGATGTGAGCAAATCCTTACATTTCTAATCCATCATTAAATACTCTGGGTCTTGTACACTCTGATCTTTTAAAGTACGGATTATAAGCCTTAGTAGCTTGCATCGGACTTGTTGAAATGTTTTCCTTCTTTCAATTCTTTCATCAAATTTATGTTTAATCCTATTTTTTCAGTCTTTAACCTGAGGTATAATTTGTGTGTTACTCTGATACTAGCATTGTGCTCTAATACCTCTTCTGTTTTTCTTATTTAATAGTTATGTTACTTAATGTTCAAAACCAGCAATTGTTTTCAGGACCATATCCTCAGAAACATATCCAGTTGTTCATATAGGATGTGCTTTTTTATATTGATTTTAATATATGATGGCACTTGCACATATATAACAAACTTTCAAATTTTTTCAGGCTGTTTACAAATCAGACCTGGAATGGCTGAGAGGCATTGGATGGGTTCCTATTGGTTCCTTGGAAGTTGAGAAAGCCAAGAAAGCTGGAGAAATCCTCAGTGACAGGAAGTATCGGCAACCTGCAGACAAAATCAAATTTACCAGTGTGACCGATTCCTTGGCCATGGTCTTAGCCAAGCAAAATGCTGAGATCATGAACAAGGTGAGGGTGGTATTGCCAGTTAATAGAACTTGTTCACGAGGTGAAAAGTTCAAAACACAAAGTAAAACTAAAAACTTGTGTATTTAAGAGAAGATCAATGTCCAAATTCAGCTATTGTACAGTAAAGCTGTTCTCTCAGAGCTCAGTGTGAAGTGAACAGTTGGTAAAAATCTACAGACAAAAGTCCCTTGAATCACAGATTTTCCAAGGGTAATACTGCATGATGAACAAGTGATGAAGAAATACCTGAAGTTCTCTGGATGTGAAACTGCTGCAACATATCTCAGATCTGGAGGGTGAAAGTCACTAAAAACCTCCTCCTTTTTAACAAACATAATCAAACAACTTATACAGAATAATTAATATAGTTTTCCTCCTATGGCTGTTTCTCCACAATCCAAAATCAATCAATTACTGTACTAGCTTAACCTGAGAAATAATGAGGAGGGAAAAAGTTTCCTTCTTGAGCTGTTCAGAGAGAAGTTTGCTGACCCAGGGTATTAGAGCTTGCTGGAACTACTCATAGCAGTTTGTAAAATAATTTTAATTGTAAAATAATTTCATAAAGAACTGTTTGTAAGGGGTTGTTTTCCTCTCTCGTAGCGCTTGTACACGGAAGCCTGGGATGCAGACAAGAAGTCCATCCATGTCATGCCTGACACACCAGACATTCTGTTAGCAAAGGCCAACGCAGCCAATGTTAGCCATGTAAGGACATTTAAACATTTACTAAACTAGTGGAAATTCAGAGTTAAGTCAGCGTTTCTTTTATCATAACAATGTTCTAAAACACACATCCATGAAAATTTTGAGAGACAATTATGAAATGTAGAAATCCCATCTTTCAGAATATTGATAAGCCCTTTTCTGTCTTCTCTTTGTGCAGAAACTTTATGTGAAAGCCTGGGAAGAGGCCAAAAAGAAGGGTTATGACATGAGAGCTGATGCAATTCCAATCAAAACCGCAAAAGCATCAAGAGATATTGCGAGTGACGTATGTTCTTCCTTTACATTTATTTTCAGTTACCTTAGAAACAAGAGTATGTATTTTTGTGATCAGTAGCAATAGGAAATTATGGGACCTTCATGCCAGATTCACTTCTTTTTGTATTTCTAGTACAAGTACAAAGAAACCCATGAGAAGGAGAAAGGCCACTACATCGGGTGCCCCAGTGCCAAGGACGACCCCAAGCTGGCGCTGGCCGCGCGCGCCATGGCCCTGCAGAACGACCGCCTCTACAAGAAGGCCTACAATGACTCCAAGACCCAGATCCACATCCCTGTGGATGCCCTGTCGGTGCAGGCAGCCAAGGAGTGCCAGACCCTGGTCAGTGACGTTGACTACAGGCAGTACCTGCACCAGTGGACCTGCCTTCCTGACCAGAATGACGTGATCCACGCACGGCAGGCCTACGACCTCCAGAGCGACGTGAGTGACAGTCACTGTAGGAAAGCTTCAGGGCAGCTGTGTGAGGCTCTGTTTATTAGTGACTGGCAAATACACTTTCAAATGCATGTTTGTGAGCCTGCAGTCAGCCCTGGTATGTTTATTTTATCCTTTCCAAAGGATTTCAGCCTGGGTGCCAGAAATATTTGGGGCAGTTCAAAAGGAAGCCATGCTTTCTTCTTTCTCTTTCTAGAATGTTTGCTTGCAGACTACTTGCAGGTTATACCCCTTGTTTGAATGCAGTATCTTAGAAGTATCATTGTTTCTGTGCAAATCAGGGATGCTGTGTCTGGAACGGAGCTGATACAACACAGCGTCACTGGCTGCTTGTTGTGTAAAGAGTATGAGAAGAAGTTGGGGAAAGGCTTATAAAAAACCTTCTTTCACTTAGAGTTAGAACTACAGAATCCCAAAATGGTTTGGGTTGGAAGAGATCATCTTATTCCAACCCCCTGCCATGGGCAAGGAACACCTTCCGCTAGACCTGGTTATTCAGAGCCTCATCCAGAATGGCCTTGAACATCTCCAGGGACTGAGAGTCCACCAGCTCTCTGAAAGTTACCTCTGTTAAGCCAGTAACCCTTGGTTTGTTTGTAGAACGTGTACAAGTCTGACCTGGAATGGCTGCGAGGCATTGGCTGGCTGACAGAAGGTTCTGTGGATGTGGTCAAAGCCAAGAAAGCCCAGGAGCTCCTCAATGACCGCTTGTACCGCACACGGCCGGAGCAGCTGAAGTTCACCAGCATCACTGACTCCCCAGACGTTGTCCTGGCCAAGACCAACGCCATGCACCTCAGTGATGTAAGCTCACCTTTCACTTGTGGCATGACATTTCTTTTCTTTCTGGTGGAGAGTAGAATTTCTACGGTGGGAATGACGAGTTGGGGAGTTTTGCAAATTGGGATTACTAAAGAATTCCTCTTGGTGTTTTTTCCTCACCATACTGAATTGCCATTGTCCTTCCTTTCTCCTCAGCGTCTGTATCGTGAGGCCTGGGATAAAGACAAGACCCAGATTTCCCTCCCTTCAGACACTCCTGTCATGCTGCAGTCCAAAGTCAACGCTCTCAACATCAGCAATGTAAGAGAACAACATGAAATGTTTGTGAGGTGTTAGAAAATGAAGGCTGGCAATTGTGTTTTCAGTTTTTGCTGTAAATGGTGGTGTACAAACCCGCCTTCTAACGTGCTTGTAAACAGGAAATTACATGCAGAGGCTTTTTATCACCTCTCAGCCTATCAACAGGTTTTGTGTTCATGAACAAACTCCCAAGCTCAGTGTGCAGTTCCACACAACTCCTGCTCCCTTTGGCAAAACCCACCAAACACTTTCCATGAAGGAGTTGTTGGAGTCTGGAGACACAGTGGTTTGTCTTCAGGAGTATTTCTGCTGCCTATTCGTGTTTTAATCTTGCACCTACTTTAGGTCATGAGTTTTCTGTTGAGACCCTTGCCAGGATCATTATTGTAACTCTGCCAGTTATAGGAAGCAAACAGGGCTCCCAAGCTGGTCATTCCAAGCAAGTAGGTTTTTAGAGAAAGTATTTCACTATGTTTAACGAAGGTGATTAATTTTCTTTACAGAAACATTATCAGAAGGCCTGGGATGAGGCCAAGGCGAAAAGCTATGACCTAAGAGCTGATGCCATTCCCATCAAACAAGCCAAGGCCTCCAGAGACATTGCCAGTGAGGTACAGCCTTCTCTTCGTGTGGTGCTTGTGTCTCAGCAGAGCTGACTGAAGCTCAAGCTGGCAGCCTGGGGAGCTGGAAGTCTTTTGTCTGGTGGCTGTGTCCAGGTGAGCAACACACCTTCTGTTCTCTCTGCGTTTCCAGTACAAGTACAAAGAAACCCATGAGAAGCAGAAAGGCCACTACATTGGGTGCCCCAGTGCCAAGGACGACCCCAAGCTGGCGCTGGCCGCGCGCGCCATGGCCCTGCAGAACGACCGCCTCTACAAGAAGGCCTACAATGACTCCAAGACCCAGATCCACATCCCTGTGGACGCCCTGTCAGTGCAGGCAGCCAAGGAGTGCCAGACCCTGGTCAGTGACGTTGACTACAGGCAGTACCTGCACCAGTGGACCTGCCTTCCTGACCAGAACGACGTGATCCACGCACGGCAGGCCTACGACCTCCAGAGTGATGTGAGTACCCATAGAGATGTGTAGTTTTACTCTTTTTATTTAATAGATTATAGCCTGATTCTGATTGTTCAATGCTATATAGTCACAACAGATTTATGTTTAGACTGCTTTCTTCAATTTTTTGTTACTGATATTATGTGCTCTTTTGCACCCTTAGAAAACATTGGTTTTAGCTCTAAATTTTATAAAACTTTAGTTGATAATGTGTTGCATAATGCTTTTGGACAGGCGTGATTTGGAGAGGCTGAAGGATTTGTTTGTCTTGCTTTGATGGGACTTAGGAATAACAGCTGTTTGCTGCCTTGGAATCAGGTGGCTTTTGTTACTTCTCTTTGCTTGTGTCAGCTTGGAAATTTATTTAATTGGAAGAAAACTCTGTGATGCAGCCAGTGAGTGGCTTTAGTGGCTGATTGCAAAGCAGAAGGAGTCACTGCAGCTGATTTCCTGACCTGGCTTTGCTGTTTATCAGTTCCTCTTCCACTGTTTCAATTACAAGCTTTGGACATGAGGTTCCTGTTCCTTGCTTTTTGTCAATTTTCCCGGTAGGCAGCTTGGGGTTTTGTTAGGAGTTGTAAATTGTTGAAATGACTACAGGAATAAGTGTTTTGGAGGGGACAGGAAGACTTTTAAGCTTTTGATATTCATCATCATTAACTGCAACTCCTTTCAGTTGTTTCTCCTTACAAGATTTAGAATGTGTTGTTTAAGAACTGAACTACTTAAAACCTTGTTGCCAGATTTAATTTTACTTATGACACTGAACATCTCCTGTATATAAAAAGGATTCTGCTGACTCTAGCTAGGATTAAATATAATCTGCTTTGCCCAGCCTAAAATAATTAAGAGCATCATTTTAAACAATGTTTTCCTTTTCTGACCATCTCACCCAGGCTGTGTATAAATCAGACCTAGAGTGGCTCCGTGGAATTGGCTGGCTGCCCAATGAGTCTCCAGAAGTTAAGAGGGTGAAGAATGCCCAGGATCTCCTGAGTGACAACGTGTATCGGACCCCCATTGACAGTGTGAAATACACCAGTGTTGTGGATTCCCCAGATGTTGTTCTGGCCAAAACCAACGCTGAACAGATCAGCATTGTACGTTCCAACCTCCTCAAAGCTGCTTCCACACCAGAAACTAAAGCTAAAGAGAAATCTCACTGCTAGGATATAAAACTGATCAGTGGAGTTTTAAATGTAATGCTTCTCTGAGCATTTTACTCTTTAGAGATGATGTTTCAGGAGAGATTTATGGGGTTTTATGTTGTTGATAAGTGAAATTCCATAATTCTGATTATATTATTAAATGACTGTTTTAACAGCCAAAATATAAAGAAGCCTGGGAAAAGGACAAGACTATGATCCACATCATGCCAGACACACCTGAAATCAACCTAGCCAAGGCTAATGCTGTTAATTACAGCCAGGTATGTTTATCATTCTGTTTTCTCTAAAATAGTATGTGAATTATATCATTCGAAGATGTTCAATCTCTTTGAATCTCATTGAAGTCTGTCCTCATACAGGGCTTGTGACATTCCCTTCCCTCTACTGAATATCCATAAAGTATTCAGCCATTTTAAAATAAATACTTGCATTCAACCATTTAAAAATTATTAATATCATGCTCCACCGAGGGAATATTTTATTGAAATGTATGAGAATCTAAGGCATATAAATGTTTTCCACACTTTTACAAATGCCCTTCTGTGCTTTATAGGTTGCACAACTGGTGTTGCACCGTTCAGAGGCAGCTGCATTTATGGTTAGGAGCAGGAGTAATGCTCAAAAAATTTCATGGTCTTTCAGCAAATAAATGGCTGGAAACTGTTTCTATAATGGCAAATGCCAGAGCATTCAGCATGTGTGTGTTGTTTTATCTGTCTTTTCAGAAACAGTATAAAGGAGCTTGGGATGAGCTAAAGTCGAGCTACGATTTGAGAGCAGATGCAATTCCAATCAAGACAGCCAAGGCTTCTAGAGAGATTGCCAGTGATGTAAGTGCCGAAAGAGGCATCCTCCATGCTCCAAGAGCTCTTTTGTGCTAGCTGCTGCTAATGGTGACCTCTGCTCTTCCCCAGTACAAATACAAGCTGGAGCACGAGAAGCAGAAAGGACACTACGTGGGAGTGCCGAACGCGAAGGGAGATTCCAAAATCCAGTTTGCCCTGGACATAGCCAAAGTTCAGAGCGAACGAGAGTACAAGAAGCACTTTGCCAAGCTGAAGACCCAGTGCCACCTGCCAGTGGACATGATGTCCATTGTGGCAGCCAAGCACGGGCAGACCCTGGTGAGCGACGCCGATTACCGGCACTACCTGCACCAGTGGATCTGCCTCCCCGACCAGAACGACGTCATTCATGCCAAGCAAGCCTACGACCTCCAGAGTGATGTAAGTCCACCTGGAAACACCCCTTAACTTAGTCCTGTGTTGCCTCTTCTTACTCTGCTTCAGCTCTAAGGAGTGGGAATCTTTTCCTGAATTCGGGGAACTCACTTTGCTCCTTGCAAAGTATAGGCCACTTTTAAATTGCCACGTTTGAAGGGTGATAAATTCAGATGTAGTGTTTGTGTTGGGATTGCTGCTCCCCTTTTAACCACTGGAAATAAATTCTGTTATTTATGAATCTTGCTGGATTGTACAGGGAAGTGTAGCTAAGAGCATGGACCCTATTTTGTTTTCCCAGGCTGTTTATAAAGCTGATTTGGAATGGCTGCGGGGAATAGGATGGCTGCCAAATGATTCCCTTGGAGTCAAGCATGTCAAATATGCTGGAGATCTCCTGAGTGAGGTAACCAAACGTCTTTCCATACTAAAATTTTCTTCAGGGGTATTTGTCACACAAAGTATTTTAAATGGTTCAAACAATGAGCGTTTCTTCCAAATGAAAAATGCAACTGCAGTATTTTCACAACATTCATTGTGTATGGAGAGGTTTTTCTCCATGAGAACTTGCTTGTCCTGTTCAGAATTGCTGTATTTGGTGTCAAATATTCCAGGGTAATCTGTTCTTCTTTTTCTTGCACAGAGAAAGTACCGCACAAAAGCTGAAACTCTCCCGTTCACTCCCGTGGCTGACAGAGTTGATTATGTCACAGCAAAGAACAGCACTGAAATCCTCAGTGATGTAAGTTTGCTCTCAGTGTCTGGGCAACATTTAACTTCAGTGAATCTGTATTTAATATGCTTTGTCTAATGGCCTTGCAAATTCAGGGGTTGGTTTGTTATTTAGTGCATAAATTATGGTGTTTTCCCAGTTCTGTGGTGGTGATACAAGGCAGTAATTTCTTTCTGTGTCCTAGATCAAATACCACAAAGCGTGGAATGAGGCCAAGACAAATTATACTCTCACAGATACACCACAGCTGGATATGGCCCGAGAGGCAGCCAGAATTCTAAATCAGGTATGTGGTCTCTCCTTGACAGCTTCTACTCACATTTTTTAGGTATTTAGAAAACCTGCCTTATTGATAACAACCTGAAGGCAGGGTTTGTTATCCTTACGCTTCTATATAAATGACATACATGCAGTAATCTTTATCATTGTAGTAGTGTTGAATTCCTCATCACATTTTTTCCCACAGAATTTATACAAGGAAAGTTGGGAGAAAGAAAAAGCCACTGGTTACCTCCTGCCTCCTGACACGGTGCAGATCTCTCATGCCAAGCACTCGAGTGATGTCCAAAGTGAGGTAATGATTTTTCTCATTAGGAAGATGAGTGCTGGAAGCCCAAAATGTTAAAGGCCTTGAAAATTCCCAAGCAGTCTTAAAAAGCTTTCCATCTGGGGTAACAACCAGACTTTTCATGGCCTGTGAATTCCACTGTCCTCCAAATAATTAGGCCGTCTTTGTGATTATGGGGTTTGGAGATATCTGTGCTGAAGGTCCGATTCCTTCCACATTCACTCTCTCCAGAAACAGTCCTTTCAAAATCAACTGAGCTGCACTTCTGTATTTTATAAATGTTAAATAATTGAAGTGATACTATGATTATAACATATATGGCCTGATTTCACTTTTTGGCCTATCAAAGCCTGTAGACCAGTACACGCTTTACATTTTAAACATTTGCATAATGGATCTTGAAATCATTACATGACTTGTATTTGGAATAAACATTCTGTCAAAACAATGTGATGTAAATACTGTAAATAAGCATCCATCCACTCTTCAGACAGTCTCAAATAATCTGTTGCCAAAATGAGACTAAATGCGCTTGTTAGAAAACATTTTCTAGCAAGTCTTGCCTCTTGTGTTGACAATACTTTTTACTGAAATTTGGGAATATATTAGACTAGAAAATGCTACGTTTTGAACTGGAAGGCCTGTACAAAGTAATATTATTGTTTGTGACCAGATTTTTATCTGGTCGTATGCTGAAAACCTAAATCTGCATTTGACAACTCTGTGTGTCATCTGCTCTTTGTGCTGACAAACCTGAAGCTGTTCTCAGGTTAAAACCAGAGTGGGTACAGCCAGTGCTGATTTTCTCTGTGTTTCTCCCCTCTCCCTTCAGCTGAAATACAAAGCTGAGTATGTCAAGCAGAGAGGTCACTACGTGGGAGTTGCCAAGATGAGGGATGACCCCAAGCTGGTGTGGTACGAGCACGCGGGCGAGATCCAGAACGACAGGCTGTACAAATCAGACTACAACAAAACCAAGTCCAAAATCCACATGCCTTCGGATGCCATGGCAGTTGTGGCAGCCAAGGAGTGCCAGAACTTGGTCAGTGACGTTGAGTATCGCCAGTACCTGCACCAGTGGACCTGCCTTCCTGACCAGAATGACGTGATCCACGCGCGGCAGGCCTACGACCTGCAAAGTGATGTGAGTGATGGTGCAGCCGTACGAGGTCCTTTCCACATGGTCTGGCCTAAGGATGTTGTCCACAGTACATAACCCATCCTGAGTTCAGTAAATTCTGTCCTTTTGCATTGTCTTTCTGATTTAGAATGTCTATAAAGCTGATTTGGAGTGGCTTCGTGGCTGTGGTTGGATCCCTCTCGATTCAGTGGAGCATAAGAAAGTTAAGAATGCACAAGAACTGATAAACAAGGTAAGAGAAAATATTTCAGCATTTCCACAAATAGCACTTCTTTCTCAAGCACAGTGTTTAAGACATTATTTCACCTCTTTGCAGAGAGCATACACAAAAGAAGCGCTGGAGAACTTTTCCAAATACACCAGCGTGGTTGACACTCCTGACATCACCTTGGCAAAGATGAACTCTGTCAATCAGAGTGATGTATGTACCTTTTTTTTTTAATAAAAACTCATATAGAAGAATTAGTGGATGATTTAGTTGCTTTTGCTAACTATACTAGTTTCAGCCTTATATATTTGTGTGTGCACCTCATTAATAACAAGCTTTCCTGGGGTAAACAAGTTTAGTAAGAAGTGATATGAATGAACAACACAATATTGCTGTCCAAATAATTTGAGATGTAGAAGAATATGTCATGTCCCTGACTTAGAGTTTGCATAGATTTTTCTTACAGTAGTTGAAAAGTGAGGCTTGTTCTTGATGAACAGTTCATGGAATTCCTGGTGTTGCTAAACTGTACTTGCTGAGCAGTATCTTAAAGTTTTCAAGAATACCACGTGGGTTTTGAGGTGACACAGTAACATTTGCCTGTGTGTTACAGTAGTTGGAATGTCCTACCCAACATTATTACAATATGACACAAGAGAAAATTGATGTGTACTACTAATAGATGGACTAATGGGAACAATGTGTTTCTCCTGTGGAATTGAAACTGTGTTTTCTTTTGTAGCTAAAATACAAAGAAACGTTTAACCAGGAGAAAGGCCAGTACATCGGGTCTGATGATACTCCTGCTCTGCACCACGCCAAAGACATGTCCTTGCTCCACAGTGAGGTGAGATGCCATAAACATCAACCTTTGAAAGCAACAGCATGTGGGGTGGCCTTGAGGAACTGTTCTACTCTCAGTAGTGGCACTGGGAAAGTTATTTAATCCCTTTTTTTTCTTCAGCTCTCCTGTTTGGATCATTGGAATCAGGATGATTTCTTTCCTTATTGAAGTGGTCTCAAAGGGCAGTTGAGTGGTGCTTGGAAGTCACAATACTGTGACAAAACCAACTATAATTCCATCCCATAATATCTTCTGAAACTACTGATAAATTTTACATTTACTTTTCAAATAAGAAATGAAAATTGTAGATATTTACATTATTAAGCAGTTACTTTTGAGTAGTCTTGCTGATTTTAATGAGAAATCTCTATTTTTTTATAATATAAATGATCACTCATTCATATGAGTAGGCACTTAATAATTTAATCTGAAGTTGAATATATTTAATATTTAACAAAATAAGTGTTAGGAAAGTGCCATTGACACTAAAGTTTCTTTAATAAACACCAATATTTCTTGAAGATTTTTCAAAATTTTGATCATCTATAAAATTATCAATATCAATTCTATACTGCACTTTTAAACCAGAGTTCATATATATATATATTTTGGATATTTTTATTACTCTTCTGGTATAAATATAATAAAGAAAGCAGAAATCAGCTCAGATTTATGCTCAGGTAGCTTCCTGAAGTGAACACTTGTCCTGTTTGCCTTATACTGAATGACTGTTCAAAATGATCATTCTCCATTTAATTTATTGGGAACCACTCTGTAAAAATATTCTGTATTCCATGCCATATCCCATGGGTGTATAAATGGGAAATGTAATTGATTTTTTCATCAAAATCTGTATGTGCTTTGTTTGTCTAGAAACATTACAAGAAGGCTTGGGAACTGAGCAAGCCCATTGGATACACTCTGGATGAGAAATATGTTCCACTTGTGGGAGCCAAACATGCAAACCACATCAACAGTGAGGTGAGCAGGGATTTCCCATTCTTGCCCTTTTTTCCCCCAACATGTTGTTAGAATGAACATTAACATTTCCACATGAATATTTTTCAGCTTAAATATAAGGAAATCTATGAGAAGCTGAAAGGCCACTACCTGGCTGGGAAGGATATTGGTGATTTCCCCAGTGTCATTCACTCCCTGGAATTCCAGAAAATGAGGAGCGCGGTAAGGAACGAACGAGTCTGGAATATTTTCCATTTACTTTATTTCACCATTTGTTGCACTGATGAAATTCACTATTTCTTGACTTAAACATCAATAATGCAAAGCTGAATAGAACTGTAGAATCACAGGATCATTAAGGTGTGGAAAGTCTTCCAAGATCAAGTCCAACCTTAACATAAATCCACAATAATATCAGTCAAAATTATTTCAACATCTTTATGTTTCCTGAATGCTTATTTTAAATGTGGGTTGAATAATTGAATTTAAAATTATTTAGGAGATTGAGAAGGGATTTGTTTAGCTATTCAAAATGCTACAATAAGGAAAAAAACCTCTTTTTCTCTTTCAGACTAAGGATCTGAGCAGTAAAAAATACCACATCATGAGATTAATTTCCTTTACAAATAACAGTGTAGATTTTGAGTTGAAATAGGAATTTAAGAACTGGAAAAGTAAATGCACATTTGGTGTGTTGCTGTTGTCAGCACTGCACATACAGCATATCATGCAGGGCATAAAATCAGTGTAATCCCAAATATTCTATTTTTAATTAGACGAAAACCACGTGTGGAGCACAAATTTTTTAATCTTGAGGACTTCTTAGTTTTCTCATCAGCTGTTAAAACTGCAAGTGAAGGTAATTGTCCTTCCAGAACTTTGTCAAAATAAGAGGAGATTAACATCCAAGTTAAGATTTCTATCCTGTTGAATCCCATGGGAGCTTAGCTACTAAATCCAGGAAACACATCTCAGATTCTGCTGTCACCTTTTAGTCCAAAATCCAAAGTTAAACAGAAAATCACTCTTATTTTCTCTCACCTTTTCCCCAATCTTTGCTTTTCAGCTGGCCTACAGAAAGAATTATGAAGACACCAAGAAAAATGTCCATATTCCAACTGACATGATGAACCACGTCCTGGCCAAGAAGTGCCAGTACATCCTCAGTGACCTGGAGTACCGCACATACTTCCACCAGTGGAATTGTTCACCTGAAGAAAACGATGTTATTCACGCCAGGAAAGCCCAGGAGATTCTGAGTGATGTATGTTTATCATTTTTTTGGAGCCATAAAATAGTCTGAGTTGGAAGGGACCCATCAAGGTCATCCAGTCCAACTCCTGGCCCTGCACAGGACACCCCAAAAATCCCACCAGGAGCCTGAAGGCATTGTCCAAACCCTTCTAAACTTATGTGAACTTTCTGAACCCATTTGTTGGACATTATAGCAACCTTTCCCATCTTTTTTTCCTAAGTGTCTTCCTTAATATTTAAATATGAAATTAACAACTGTGGCTTTAGATGCTTAGTACCAATCACTGCAGTAATCCTTATCTACTGTAATTAGGAACACTGAAATTAGCACAGGGGCCAGGACAGCATCCAGAATCTTCTGGATCCAATGGATCTGGAAAAGAATTCCCTTAGTTTATTGGGATAGAACCTACAACTGAGAGAATGGTGCTCATATTCTGCAGTCAGTGGTGTCTCAGCTTGGCCCAAACAACCTTCCAAATAAAATCTGAGGGTGTGTTAATTGCCTGGCTTAGTAGGATGCAGAATTCCTTGGTTTAATTGGCAGAAGGCAAATTTCTTCCTGACCTAATGTTCATTTCCATGTAGGCTGTGTATAAAGATGACTTAAACTGGCTGAAGGGACTTGGATGTTACGTCTGGGATACTCCACAAATCCTACAGGCTAAGAAATCCTATGACCTGCAGAGCCAGGTAAGTTTTCCTTAAATAAATAAATATTTAGGTGTTTTTTCTTCCAGTTATGGTTCACTGGGGTTGACGTGTCCTAGTCCAGAGCAGAATGAAGTCCTGTTACATCAGAAATATTTTGTTTAAACTGTGAAAATACAGTCTTGGAGTTGCTTCTGTAGAGACATCACTTGTGTTATTGAAGGGGGAGAAAACTTAGGAGAATGTAAGGACAGCCTAATTTCAATTAATTGAAATTTTAATTTCATTTTTATTTTCATTATTCCTTAGCTCATTCTGGCCATACATTAAGTATTTCTATTTTATGACCTGTCACTTTCAGAGCTGATCTTAACTGAGCTGTAATCTTTGATTTCAGCTGTCCAGATATGATTTTAAAGGAAGCTGGCAGGGGATTTCCAGGTCATTTTCAGCACTAACAAGTGTTTTGTTGGTTTTGTGTCCTTAGATAAAATACACCTCTGCAGGGAAGGAGAACTTCCAGAACTTCAGTGTGGTTACAGACACCCCTGTCTATGTGACTGCTCTGCAAAGTGCTGCCAACGCCAGCGAGGTGAATCCCCACTTTTCTGCTCAGGATTGTCCTTCTGAGCACTGAAACAATTCACTAAACCCAGCTTTCATCTCCCAGGTGAAATACAAGGAGGAATTCCAAAAAACTAAGGACAAGTACACAACTGTGACTGAGACAGTGGATTCAGAACGAGTTCAGAGTTTGAAACATCTCTATAGTGATGTAAGTGTTTATACACATTTTTTTTCCCTTAAGGACTTTTAATGTGGGATTTTTGTTTTATTTTGTTTGTTCACTATGTTTGAAGATAAACATCCAAACCAAGAGCTTCTCAAAGCCAGTGCTGGCCCTCTGCACTACTTGAGCTTGAGGGAGATGATGTATTTCAGGCAAGGGCCATATTTTCCAACTGTAAATGCCAGTCTTGGCAAAACACCTGAATTAATAAATGGGTCCCCTGAGTAAAATTACACCTGAAGAAAATTAAAACCTCACTTGAGAACAGACATGAATAGTTAGAAAGGATTTTTATCACCCTTTACAGGCACTTGATATTGTCACTCAATATCTTCTTTACAATAGTTTACTGTGTGGTATCTAAATAAAAGCAAAAGGGCTTTTGAATTCTATTGGTAGTTGGTAATTATGTACAAGAGTTAATTTTTCCACTCACACAAGCTTTCTATTTCCCCACAGAATCTCTACAAGAAGGCCTGGGATAAAGTGAAGGCCACCAGCTATGCACTGCCCTCAGATACTGTAGCCTTGGCACGTGCCAAAGAACTGAAGCACAATGCAAGCATTGTAAGTGAATTAAATGCTTTATTTTTTTTTAAATCAGATCATCAGTTCTAACAATTAAATCCTTCATGCCTTGTATCTACTGTAGTTATAAATATTTGTTAATCTTTGATCTACCTTCCCCTTTTAATTGGGATATGTATCTGTAGATCACGATTTTTCTCTGACAGTCATTTGGGTAACAGCCCTTTATGACTTCTTGTCATGGAAAAAAAAAGTGTCAGTTTTTATAGTAATCCAAACTGAAAATGTTAGGGTTTTTCTAGTCTAAGTTTCATGAGCATCCAGGTCAGAAAAACACCAAAAATCTTTAAATTATGCTTACTAAGTATAGAAAACATCTTATGCTTTACTGAAGTTAGAATTAAGAGAGACCACACCACAGATCTCTTTAAATGAAACAGCTGGAACAATAAATAAGTGCCTTATTCTACATTTATTTATTTTTAAAATCCTCTGTCCAGCTGTTGTTTTACAACCTGATTGTTATGATGTGCTTTCTTTGCCATTTAAGACAAAACATAAAACTAAAATCCTGCCTTAAAGCCTTTCTTTACTTGTTGGACTCAACTTTTTGCTTAATGATGGTGAATTTTCTTCCAAAACCACAACTGACTCATTGGAGTCAGGTAAGTGTTGCATTTCTTTGCTTGTGCTCAGGTCAAATACCGTGAGGAGTATGACAAGTTCAAAGCCCTGTACACCCTGCCCAGAGGTGTTGAGGATGACCCCAATACGGAAAGGTGCCTCAGAGTTGGGAAGCTCAACATCGATGTGAGTGTTGGTTCTGGTTGTGTGTGTTCCTGATAAAGCCATGCTTATCTCAGAAGCAGCCACTCAACGAATCCACGTGCCTTGATCCAGACATCCCATTCCCACGTGCTTTTGGCAGTGTGTAGCATTTGCTGAATTCTAGAATACAACTGTAAATTTCAGTTTTAACTCAATTACTGCGTTGCCTGCATGGCCAAACCTTTAGTGTAATATGGGTAAAATCATCGTCTGCCTCCTTTTTAACTCATCAGCACAATGAAAATTGCACAAATCGCATTTTACCTCCCTTGTTGAGGTTCTGCAAATTATTTTTACAGCGGGCCAGATGTAAATTTTAGTCACGGCCAAAGTGATCGCTCTCCCACTGACATCCCATAAAAACAGCAATGGCTTCCTCCAAATTTATCAACCATTTATGCTTCAGCTTTATTAAAACATTGCTTGAACTCCCCAGCGTCTGTACAAAGAAGCCTACGAGAAGACCAAAGCCAAGGTGCACATTGTCCCAGACATGGTGGACATCATCTCAGCCAAGGATGCCCAGAAGAAGATCAGCGAGATCGATTATCGCACGCGGCTCCACGACTGGATCTGTCTGCCAGACCTGCAGGTCAACACCCACGTGCGAAGAGTCACCGACCAAGTCAGTGATGTAAGTCCCCAAATCACTTGTTCCTGGCTCACTTTTGAGAACATTCCTTCTTTTCTGCTCTGTTGGGGGAAATGATTTAGCAAAAATGTCACTGGAGCGCTCTGAAGTTGCCGCTTGACTTCATTTTTGTGACACTTGGCCATAAATGGGTCATTGAGATGGGGCTTAGTTGAATAGAATCAGAAAATCCCAGAATGGTTTGGGTTGGAAAGGACCTTAAAGCCCATCCAGTGCCACTCCCTGCCATGGGACACCTTCCACTATCCCAGGTTGCTCCAAGCCCTGTCTAGCCTGGCCTGGGACACTTCCAGGGATGATGAGTGCACAACCTCTGTGCAACAATTTCAATCATTTCAGTGTTAATAGTGTAGGCATTTGGGTCATAACATTACAGTTCTACCCTGTCTGTAAATTGTCCTTTATTTGGTTACATGAGGTGTGGAAACTTTGGACGTCTGAGAAAATCCTGGTTGGGCAAAACTTCTACACACTTGCCTTGAGCAGGTCAGCCCAGGAGTAGGATCTGAGTAGGATCTGGCAGTAAATCAGTGCCCACTAGGATGTGCAGGTAGTTTTTGTTTTTTTTTAATCGTTGGATTTTTAATTTATTGCCCAAATTGAAGCAAATTGAACAAAAAATTGTTTAAATTCCAGAAAGAATTGTTTTGATTTTCTCAAACAAAAAAACCCAAAGTAGTAGAAACTTTCTTTGCCATCATTTGACAGTTGAGTGATTTGGAAGTAAGAGATTAGATCCTGATGGAATGCTTACAGGTTCCTTCTCTGTTTCCTTAGGTGATCTACAAGGATGACCTGAACTGGCTGAAAGGCATTGGCTGCTTTGTCTGGGACACTCCTGAAATCCTCCATGCCAAGCAAGCCTATGACCTTCGCAGTGATGTGAGTGGAGAACTCTGGGTTTGCTTCTTAGTCTTCTTTTTCACTCCGCTGTAGCTTTATTCCACTCCAGGTGGAGTCTGGAAAATGTTGTTTATCCTTCTTGTTTGAAGGATTCATTAAATAACAAGGCATAGTTCCAAAATACTTTCTGTTTCAGTGCTGGTTCACTAATAAAATAGCTCAGTGATGAAATCAATAGTAAGTATAGTAAATATGATAATACAATAAATTAAATTAACAATTGCTAGCGTGAGTAATTAGAGCTCTTGCTTTTTCTTTGCAGATTAAGTACAAATCTAAGGCAGAAAAAATGAAGAAGGACTTCACTGTGGTCACAGACACTCCTGTCTATGTCCAGAATGTGCTCAGTGCCTTGAATTTAAGTGAAGTAAGTGTTTGTCTCACCTTCCAGCCAATATTCCAAATGCTGTTACCTCACCAGCTTTAGAAATTGGAATGTTAATATGTTTTTAATAATTTAATTTTAATCATTGTTGGTTATCTACTCCTCACTGTAGACACAGTCACTAAAATCAGTAATTGCCTGTAGCCAAAAAATCTTTAATCCAGTTTTTTAGGAACAATTCCCATCGCATGCAAACAAAACATACTGTGAGAGAATGTGACAAATATGACTTTTTCTCTTTCCCAGGCTGTGTATCGTGGTGATTACAGGCAGAATGTCAAAGGCAAGATGATCCCTACTGATAAAACAGTGGATTTGGAGCGGGCCTATAATGCAAACAAAATACAGAGTGAGGTAAGCACAAAACGTTGGGATCCACAGACTTTGTGATACTGAAAAACCAAATCGTCTGGTTTTAGCTTTTCAGGTGAAGCTGCATGTCACTGCTCTGAAGTGAAAGTGGGAAAATATCCTCATTTGAGCATTTAAATGCATTTTTCCCCCAGACACGGGGGAAATCTTTTGCCACTTGTGATCGAGAGATTTGTGAGATCGAGGGATTTTCCCCTCAGCTATTGCTGACAGTTGTTCAAAGTCTTTCTCTCTCCTCTTGCAGAATTTGTATCGCTGGGCTGGTGTGAATGCTCTGCCCACTGGATACAGCCTTCCCACAGACACTCCCAACTTCCAGCACGCCAAACACGTCCAACACATCGGCAGTGACGTAAGTCAGGGACCAAATCCTTCTGCACCATGGCAATGATCAGCAGGCCCACATAAGGGACTCTCAGCTTGGGCCTTTACTACCAAGCTGTAAACTTCCTCAGCATTATGAAAATGCCTTATTAGATACAAGAAAAAAATTCCTCATATTATTGATTTTGGGCTGGATGATAAAGGGAGAAATAATTATGACGTGGTGTATTTAACTCTGCTACAGCTACATCTCACTTGTTTATCTCTAAAAATCTGTTTCTTTGATAGATTTAATTTATGACAGCATAAATTGCTGTCAGAGCTGAAGTGTAGCCAGGATCATAACAAAATGTAGTTTCTGTGTGTTTTTGTACTTCTTATAGCTGAAATATAAAGAAGCCTATGAGCACATGAAAGCCAAGGGCTACACTCTGGGACCTAAAGATGTTGGCTTTGAAAATGTGAGGAAAGTCAATCAAGTCATTAACGAGGTACAGTAAATACATGAATTTGCTTTTAGTTATATTTGCAGTGCCCAAAATATGCATAATGGGAGTACATTGACTGGCACGTTGTAGGATCCCTATTCTTTGAGGATTTTAAGAACAAAAATTTATTTAGAGAAGTATCCATCAAGAATGGTGAGAGGTCACTGATCCAGGCTGAAACTGTTACCAAAATATAAAATTGCAGCCTGATTCTATTAGCTGTGATTAAAGTTGAATAGAAATTGTGGTATCTGTATAAAATTGGGTTGCAGTAGTTTTTAGGTTTTATATATATTTACTCACTCCTTTGATCACTGGCTTCAATAGCGTGAAAATTAAATATATGAAATTAAAATTAGCATGAAAATTAGCAAAAAATGTTTAGCGATTAAGTCAAACCACAACATATATGTATTTACATGTTTTTAGGATTAGAGTCTGAGATTTCCAGAATTCATTGCAAACAATTAATGGAAAATCTTTGCCCGGCTAGCAAATAGTAATCTGTGTAAGAAGGGCTTACACTGTGCTGAACTTCTTGGCCATTTTGAGGTTTTCAGCTGTGTTCAAATGCAGACTGTTGTCTCTTGTGACAGAGGCTGTACAGGGCAACATACCACAAGAACAAGGACAAGATTCACCCCACGCCCGACACGCCCGAAATCCGCCAAGTCAGAGCCACCCAGGAGGCTGTCAGTGATGTAGGTGCCTTCCTAACAGCACAATTGAAGAAGCTGACATTATTCCCTGAGCAAACACGTGAAATGCTGGTTTGTTCCTTGTTTTCCAGCTGATCTACAAGTCGGATTTCTTCAAGATGCAGGGCCACCTGATCTCCCTGCCCTACACCCCTCACGTGCTGCACTGTCGCTACGTTGGGGACATCACCAGTGACGTAAGCTGCTGCTGCTCACACACCTGCTGGGAGCTCCACAACCTCTCTGCTGGGAGTGGGATTGGGTTTCTCTCACTTCCTTTCTATTCAATAAACAAAAAATGCTTTCTCACTGCGTTTAAGGGACTGGTGGTTGAAATGATCCCAAAAGTTGACCGTTGATTTTGATTTCTCTCCTAGAATAAATACAAAGAGGACCTGACGTGGTTGAAGGGCCTGGGTTGCTTCCTGTATGACACCCCTGACATGGTCCGTGCCCGCGAGCTCCGCAAGCTCTGGGTAAGACTTTTCCTCTGGGAATTGAACACAGCAAGAGTGGATTTATTTCTGTGCTTGCAGGAAGTGAAACACATGAACGTGAGCACAGAATGAGAGAATTTGGGGCCTTGCAGCCAATTCCTTGTTTCAAAGCACTGTTGAGTTGCACTGTAAAATTTCCTTTATTAATACTGCTTTTCTTTCCCAGTCTAATTATATCTACACAAGTACTGCCAAGAAAATGTGGCCTAAAGTCCAGGTGGTGTTGGATACTCCTGGATACAGAGCAGTGCAGGAACTAAAAACCCATCTGAGTGAGGTAAATTCTGTTATTTCTGCACAATTTTGTAGCTGTAATTAACCTCTCCCTGTGTTTTTTTTTACTGGAATAGATGAGATGCTATAATTGCAAAGCTGTGATTGTGCAGCTTCTAAATAATAGCAGAGGAAATAATTCCTGGACCTGTCTTTTTCCAGCTGGTTTACAGAGCTGCAGGCAATGAGCTGAAGACAAAATACACTTCCGTCCTTGATACACCTGACTTCATAAGAGCCAAGACAGGACAAAAAATCCAGAGCCAGGTGAAAAAACTGTGCTGATATAAAAATCAATCAGGGGAGCCTTCTTAATATATTGTTAAAAAACAGCAAAAGCTTTCCAGGCCATTTCAAATGTAGAATTCCTAGAAGTTGGTGGTTGTGTTTATGTTCTGAATTTACAGCTGTTTTTTAGAGACATGAAGTAGAATTTAGTAGAAGTGTGGGAGTTTTGATTATTTTCTTTTTGCTGCAGTACTTGTACGTGGAACTTGCCACAAAGGAGAGACCCCACCATCATGCTGATGGTCAGACTCAAGCCTTTACACATGCCAGGAATGTCAAGGACATGATCAGTGAGGTAAAATCTTGTTTTCTAATTTGGTGTCACTCTGCTGAACTCTTTAGAAGTTTTATTTCTAATTTTAGTGATAATTTCAAGGCTCAAATCTGTTGAGCTTTCATTTATTTTTCTCTCTGTTATACTTAAAGTTCCACATTTCCTTTGTAAGTTCTGGTAAAATAAAACATTCTGAAGACACGTTGTAGCATTTTATAAGACAAGCTTTTTTTGCAGATTGGCAAATGCTTCTAAAATTGCAATGATGACCCTTCCCTCTTGCTGTCTCTCTTAGAAAAAGTACAAAATCCAGTATGAGAAGATGAAGGACAAATACACCCCTGTGCCTGACACCCCAGTGCTGATCAGAGCCAAGAGAGCCTACCTGAATGCCAGTGATGTGAGTGCTGCAGAACACCCCACTCCTGCTTTTCCTGGGATTCCCCATGAAAAGAACAGGGAAAAGATCAGTGGGGAATAAACATACAAAGCATAAAGTATCTCAGTGTCCCCCAACAAGGAAGACCCCTTATTTGCATTTCCATTTGAAGTTAGGAACATTATTAAGTTTTGATTTGATTCCACTATGATGCCTTTTTTCTTTTCCAATTATTATAATTCATTTTCATTTCCCATTGCACTGAAGTGTGGTCATACAATAAAGTAAAACCAGATTTAAAATAATTTGCTTACACATCAAGTCTCCAAATAGAGCAGACTGGAGTGAAGTGATTGATGCTGGGGCCAGGATAGAATAACTTTTATCAGCTTTTTCATCTCAGTTTTGTGGTAGAAGTAAACTGCCCTGTCACTGGGAATGTGTTCATTTTTTAATGCAGAAGTAGATTAGAAAGAAAAATTACCTGAGCTGCTGCACAGGAGGTTGTTAAGGTGAAATTGATTTTTTTCAAGCGTGGAATAGTTATTTGTGATTTAAGGCAATTTTAAAATGCTCATTTGTGAGAGCTCTTCCATGTATTTCAGAATCAGCAGGATGTGAAAGGACATGTGCAGGGCTGGTGCTTTGTTCTAGGGTTTATTTAGTCTTACTGCTCTAGGAGTGATTTTTAAATACTGCCAAGGAGCATCCCAGCTCTTCTGCACACGGGAATTTCTCCTCTGAGTAAGTCTTTCTCCACAGACTGGGAGGATCTTCCTGCTTTCTTCTAGAGGAGGACAGGGAAGAAGGAATAAGTAGATTTTTATGCCACTTGTGCTTTTCTGGAGAGCACTCCTGTGATGCAGGTTTTTTTCCTCACTCTGAAAGTGAATTGGGTGAAATTGTCTGTAATTTTCACCACAAGTCTCAGTGAAATTACAACTGATCGTAGGCAATTGCAGCCTCCTAAAATCCCTCAGGGTTTACACTGGGATGTCAGACAGCAACTTATCCCTGGATAAGACTCCTGAGAAGTGAGAAATTTAACTGAAACAATTCCTGGCACATTAATCCCTTCTTTTGTGGGTTTTTTTCCTTCCCAGCTGCGCTACAAAGAAACCTTTGAGAACACCAAGGGGAAATACCACACAGTGAAGGATGCTCTGGACATTGTCTACCACAGGAAGGTCACTGATGACATCAGCAGTGTATGTACAGCATCTCCATTCCTAATTAGTGTTTGACACTTAATAACCTAAAGTAGGCCATTTAGCCTTCTGTTCCTTTTCAATATGTCAAAGAATTAGGAAAATATCAGCATTATCAGTGTTGATCTCTCTCTTTCTCTGGCACATTGATTGCTGTTGATGTTACAAGTTAATCTCATTTCCACTCTTTTAGTTCTGCTGTTTCGGGGGGGCGGGCAAAAAATGGAACTTTTGTGTGGCCTGGAGTGTTCTCTCCAATTCCTTAATTCTTCAATTTTCTCTGCAGATCAAATATAAGGAAAATTACATGAGCCAGCTGGGAGTCT
The DNA here is from genome assembly GCA_013400495.1 of Nicator chloris. Lineage (NCBI taxonomy): Eukaryota > Metazoa > Chordata > Aves > Passeriformes > Pycnonotidae > Nicator > Nicator chloris. Next base: position 29,548 of record WAAE01007943.1, read on the forward strand.
GGAGATCCATCCCAGACCGGCCCGAGCACTTCCACCACCGCCTGGTCACGGATGCCATCAGTGATGTGAGTTCAAGCACTCCTGCATGGCACAGGCTGGAACTTCAAAGTGCTTTCCAAAATGAACCCAAACCTTCTTTCTCAACAAAGGGGAAGCAGCTGAAATTTTTCAGTGATTTGCAGTTTGCCCTGGGATCTGGCAGATCTGGGAACTGGGGGAATCTGATGGCTAAAATTGCAGCACATCCCCTTGCCAAATTAACAGACAGCCTTAATGAATTGCATTTGTATTTGCTTAGACTTCTTTAGCCCTGTAACAACCTTTAAGTGTACATTTCTGTACATACACAATAGCCCCTTACCTGTACTTTATTTTTAATTCACACAGGAACTCCAACAGCTAATGATAGATTATGTGTGTGGAGAAACTGAGTCCATCACAAAAACAGGAGAAACTGATTTATTTTATAATGGATGTAACTGTCTTTGCCACACCTTGTGCTGAGGTTCATTTCAGCACTGATTATCTGCTTAAAACGGAGTCTTTTTACTTCTTTTCTAAAGGTTAAATACAAGGAAGACCTGGAATGGCTCAAAGGCATAGGCTGCTACGTGTGGGATACTCCAAGTTTTGTCCTGGCAGAGAAGAATAAAGTGCTCTACAGTGGGGTGAGTGAAACACTCTGAATTGTTGCTGAATGGTTTTGGACATTTGCTGTCCATTTACAACAATTTGTGGTTGGTAGAAAAGTTAAACTCACAAATGCAATAATTCCACCTCTTTTTTTTTTTTTTGCCACAAGTTCTCTCTAAAATCATCTTTTCATTGCCTTACCCTTCTTTGGATTAACTGGGCTGGGTTTTGTGTGTTTTCTTTGGCTCCAGTGTAAGTACAAGGAGAATTTTGAGAAGACCAAGTCCAAGTTCAAGTACGTGGCTGACTCTCCAATCAATGAACATTTTAAATATGCAACTCAGCTGGTGGATATGGTAAGTAAAGATTTCTGTAGGCTCAGGCTGAAGGGGTTGGTCTGTGTGTAAATACAGAGTTGAAGGTTGTCCTTCCTTATAATCAGGCCTTAAGATGCTTTAAATCAGACTGAAGTCATGAGAGACCAGGTTATTTTTCTGAGTATTAGGACAGAACAGGTTTGCAGAGCCCAGAAAGTGAAATCCCCACCCTTGTTCATTAATTTTTCATGGCAAAGGAACTTTTCCTTTGCTGACTTAAATAATGCTGCTGGTACAGTAACCCTGAGTGTTGGTTTCCACCTCGAAAAGGTGTGGAGAGAATTCCAATTGCTTTATTAAAGCATTGATAAAAGCTTTATTGGTGTTAGGAGGACAGAGTGATGTCTGAAGTTGCCACAACTCGTTTAATTTCAGTGATTTTGCCTGGAATTTTTCCACTCTACAACTCAACTTTTTCTTACTTTCCTCCTGTAGTGCTAAAGAAACAATTGACACAACCTAATAATTAATGAACAAACACCCCTGGATTTAAAATTCAAATCACTCCTGGAGTTTGTAGAATTAGTGCTCTACAGCCCAGGACAAATTCAGTGGAAAACATCAGGTTCAGGGTGATTCCCATCAGCTTGGAATTGGAATAGCACATCCAAATCTGATGCTTTTCATTAAAGAAGCAGATATTTAGGTTTATATCTTAATATTTCATTCTTTTTCACCAGCCATTGTGTTATAGCATTACCTGTCAGTAAGTTTATTACTGTATTGCCTGTTCCAGGTAAGAAAAGATGTTTCACAACAAGTGCCAGAATTTTTATGAAGATTGTTGAGCCTTGTTATTGTTCATAGAGTAAATAAGGAAAAAATTAATATCAGAAACATAAATGAGTAAAATTTTATCAATGGGAGCTCCATGTATTGAAATGAACTTGCCTAAATATCTTCTGTTGTATAAGTGATGTTTTTTAATAACATCTCACTGTGTTCTCTTTGGACTCAGCTCAGGAATCTACAACACAGAGTTGGTTCTGCAGTTACTTTTCATGAAGAAAATCAGTCATAAAATTGCTTATTGAAGGGATGGAATAGAGACATCCTTAAACTGTAGACCTTCCAGAGGCAATTTAGAAATGCATTTACCATTTGGAAATATTCCCCTTTATTTAATTTATTTTATCTTTTTATTTTCTTTTTATTTTGGGGGGGGGGGTGGTTTCTGGGGGTTTTTTTGTTTGTTTTTGTTTGATTTCTAGTTTTTTTTTGTTTTCTTTGGGTTGGGGATTTTTTGTTTCCGTTTTTGTTTGGTTTCGTTTTTCTTTTTGGTTTATTTTTCTCTTTTGGACATGACCTTCAACCCCAGCCTGTAAAGAGGTTATACCAGTGATCTCTCTGTATCTTAACTCTCTCTTGTTACGCTGTATTGTGCTGTTCTGAGCAGAAATTATATAAAGCAGCCTATGAGAAGCTCAAAGATAGGTACAGCGTTATTGTGGATGATCCCAGGAATCTGCTGGCCAAGTGGGGCAGCACTCTGAGCAGTCAGGTACTGTGGGGGCACCTGGAGCACCTCTGTGTGCCACCCAGCAGTGTCACAGCCCTGTGATATTGTGATGTTTCTTCACTTGGTCACTCAATCTCCATCCTGCCACCCAAAAAGGAGCCACTTTTTGTGTGAGCTGCTCTGTCCATCTGTCCTGTATGTACTTCCGTGACTGTGCATCAATGGGCATCAGGGATCCCATCCCTCCTGAAGCCACTGGAGAGGTTTAAAAAATGCAGAATCCAGCATTTATGTTTTATTACCTCTCTTTTCAAATCTCCTTACTCATTTCTAGGTAAAGCTACAGGGACATATTTGCCTTAATCTCTAATTTGCTCTCATCTCCCTCCCAGAAATTCGTAATTTCCTTAATGTTAGAGCAGGAAAATGTGTTAATATTTCCTCTTGGCAGTGGTAAACATTCAGATGTGAATTGTATGCACATGTGGATGAATACATACAGCACCTGGCCTAAATCTCTCCACTCTCCAAGTGCCTGGGATCTAGAGCTGTGTCGTTGTTGTTCATGTTGTTCATGGGTCTCTCTTGTCCTTGGTTGCCATTTGCATGGACAGAAAAGCTATAAATCCTTTGCCAAGATGCTCCTGCAGCACGGATGCAATGAAATTCTGAGGCCAGATATGCTGACAGCCCTCTACAACACATACCTGTGGAGCCAGGTAATCTGCAGAGCTGCTGCTCTGGGACACCCTAGACACCCACTGTAGCTGCTTGGACTTGGCATATTTACTGCTCCCTCTGTTCCCATGGACTTCAGACCCCAAAGCTTCCTCAATGTGCTTCATGCTGGCTGTGGTAAAATCAAACAGAATATCTGAAACAATATTTGCTGTCACTTGGACATTGCTCAGCTCAGGCTGAGCTTGTCTCCATCTTCTCCTTTCATTATAAATAATTGGGATGTATTTCACATATTGGTATTAAAAAAGCAATTTTCCATACATTTCAGATATTGGATGTTAGCTCTTCCTGGTATTTCCCTCACCCAGTTGTCATTCTGACACCATTCCTTGGCCTGGCCACCTTTGATAACCCCAGTTCCTCAATTCAGGAAGGACATGATGGATTTGCCAGGGAGATTCCAACATTTCTGTCCCACTGTGCCCAGAATGGTGTCAGACACAGAACAGTTATTTCTGCTCTGAAATCACAGCTGCTGGCAGTCAGCTCACCCCGTGCAGAGGGAAAAACCATTCCTGATTGTGAACTGGAATATAAATGATAGGCTGGAAATGCAACAGTGGAAAACAACTCTGTCAGAGGGAATTCTAATTCTTTGTCACTGCCTGTGCCAATAATGACATTCTTCAGTAATTAATTACTGAAGGTCTCTCAGACATTTTTGTTCCATTTTTCTGTGGATTTCTATTCTTTCACTAAAAACTCCTTGCAGGTAACTTCGAGCATGTTTGAGTTCAAAACCAGAAGGTCTGACCTGCATGTCCCCCCAAGTTCACTTTGTGTTATCATTGATTATTTGTTTATCATTTTTCATATTTTGTCTGTCATAGTCCCATTTCAAACGCATGGGTTTACTTTCTGATAAAGGGTAGAGCATGAAAATTCTTTTTAAAAAAATGTTTTCTAACCTTTTCCAGCTGCCTTGAGGCTGCCTACAATGAATTCCCATTCTTGGTGAACCTGTTCTCACTGAACTGTGTGAAAAAGGTTTAGAAGCCTGAGCAGGGCAGGTGATCTTTAAGAAAATCATTACCAAGGCACAAATCCTGCTGCCAAAGCCTGGAAAACATCCTGGCATTGTGATATATTTGGTAGTATTTTTATCTCCTGCTGTGTGAGATGATTTACATTTCTCCTCACTCTGATCACAGAATCATTAGGGTTGGAAAAGACCTCCAAGGTCACCAAGTCCAAGTTTCAACTGGATACGAATATTAAAAAATGAGATATTGTCCATTATGAAATTTAAAAGTCTCTGGTCTGCAAGGATTGATTTTTTTAGCTCAGTCCTGGAGATTCTAGCTTGAAATAACCACAAAATTAATCAGAGAAACAAACAGGCAGGCTCCTAGGCAAGGAAGGGGGTTTGCAATTCAGCTCATGATGCATGTTCTGCTTTCTTTGGCTTTGTGGGAGGGTTTTGCAATTTCATCCATGGATATAATCCCACCTCTGGAAGAGGTTCTGTCCTGCTCTGTGTGATTAACTTAGAGCCTTTCCCCATCTCCAGATTCAGTACAAGAAGGACTATGAGAAGAAGAAAGGCAAATACACCACAGTTCTGGATACTCCAGAATATTTACGGACCACAAAGGTCAACAAACAGATCAGTGACGTAAGTGTGGATCCTTTGGGATGGGATGATCACCCCCAGGGAATTTCCAGCTGACACCAAGGATTCCAAGAAATAATCCAACCCCCACTTTGTCCCTTCAGATTATTTACAAGCTGGAATACAACAAGGCCAAGCCCAAGGGCTACACCACCATCCAGGACACGCCGATGCTGCTGCACGTGCGCAAGGTCAAGGACAGGATCAGTGATGTGAGTGAATCCTCTGTGGCATCAAAAGCACACAAAATTCACTTTTTAACTTGATAGCCAGTGTTTGTAACTTCTGTGTGACACTGTCAGTGAAAACCAACACCTTCTTAGACCATTTTGGCCTGTAAAACTCTATCTGCATTCAGTGTTTTCAAACCCCAATTTTTTCAGGAAGTTTTTCCTAGAATTTTCTTCTGGAGCTCTTGGAACATTTTTTTGCTGGGACAAACCACCCCTCAGTAGAAATAAAAGCCATGACTTGGAATTGGTCTCTAAATCATTAATTTGGGGAGGTTTTTTTCTGGTTTTTCTTCCTCTAGTGTTTTGGGGGTTTTTTGAAGCTTGAATAAAATATTTCATGTATTGCTGTATTTATTAATTTTTTATATAGATACTGTGAATATGTAATGTAAACATTCTGACACAAAATAAATCTGTTTTGATTATGGGGGCAATAGAAAAGTAAGAAGGAGAGAGAAAGGGAGTGGATAGAATAATATAGAATTTAGGACTCCTGCTCCTAATTCCTTCTCCTGCCCTTCCTCTCTGTCCTTTGTTTTGTTGATCCTTAGGTATCCATAAGTGAGGATGCTGAAACTTCTGAAACTCAGTGTATTACTGTCAGAATAAGTAGCCTGAATCTCATCCAGATGCTCCATGGATTTCTACATAATTAGTAAATCCAGGAGGAAAATAATAATTTTTATCCAGATACTAAAGTGGATCATTGAGAGACAGAGATGTGAACTGAAGGACATTTTTTAAGTTCCAAACTGAGTGCTGAGATTCTCCGAAGGAGTTTTCAGTTAGTGTAACTATCAGAAAATAATTTTCTTAGAAGAATTTCTTTTGGCTGCAAAAAACCTAGAAAATTTCAGAATTACTGGTCATGAATAGATTTTGTTTAATCTTAGTCTGTGCCTTGTGATGAGTTAAAACTGCCACATTTTGTATATAAAGAAAAGTGCTGCTGGAGAGGGCCCCCCTTCAGGCAGGTGCTTGATATCAAGTTGTATCAATAGAATTTATTTTTCATGGAATCCCAGAATTATTTAGGTTGGAAAAGCCCTCCAAGACCATCAAATCCAAGCTGTGCCCAACCCTCACCTCAACCCCTGACTGCCACCTCCAGTCATTTTCTCCTATTAAGATTTTATCCAGACAGGAGCAATTTTAATTAAGTTTTTCATAATTGGATGCTTTTCTTGTTGATGCTGGTAGGATCTTTGTAAATATTTTTACGCCTTTGTGTTTCTTTAGCTGAAATACAAAGAAATGTATGAGAGGAGCAAATCTCGCTGCAACGTCGTGGCAGATTCAGTTCACATCAAAACTCCCAGACACGCCTACAAACTGAACAGCAACGTGAGTTCTGTCCTGTTCATGTTTTGATTTTGCTCTGGAGGATGTGGGGAACTGGAAGGGGAAGCCACAAGGAATTGTTTCCACAAGAAATTATTCCACAAGAAATTAAATGCCAGTGAAGTTTTTGGACGTCGCTTCTAATCCTTACGCTGCTGGAATAAAATGTGGTTTAGTTTATTTCATACTGAAGTGCTCACTCTGGTGAGTTGTCCTTGAGGTTCTTGTATGTCACACATCCTGTTCTTCCAGTTGTCCTCTGTTTTCCTGGCAGAGACACCACTGTCCCAGGAATTCCGTGGGATGATGCTCTTGGAGACAAAGCAAAGCTTCATGGAAAACTTTGCTGTGTTTTCTGTTGTTGGTGCCCAACACCCATTTCAGTAGGAAGGATCTGAAAGGTCTCCCCTTCTCCAAAGTCAGGACATCATTTCAGTCCTTCATATTCCTTCCTCCACCTTTGTATTCCTTTCTCCACCTTCGTATTCCTTTCTCCACCTTCACATTCCTTTCTCCACCCAGGAGTGGAAAAACTGCAGTGACTGGACTGTGCCTGACCCAGAGAAAAGCCCTGATGTGGTGTAGATAGATTTTCTCTTCTCACAGACCAGAAGAGAATTGGCCTCGGTGTGTTGTGTGCCCAATTCCCAATGAACTCTTCCTGTTTGGTTTTTCCCTGTGCACAGCTGGATTACAAGAAGAAATACGAAGCAGCCAAAGCCCACTGGCACCTGATCGCTGACAGGCCTGACTTTGTCCAAGCAGCCAAGTCCTCTCTGCAGCAGAGTGATGTAAGAAAATCAGAATACACTGAATATTCCATTTTCCCATCTCTCCTATTCAGATTTTTTTTAAAATTGGAGATCAGAGACTCTCCTACTTCATCTTTTATTTTTTCTTCCTGCAGTACGAATACAAACTGGACCGGGAATTCCTCAAGGGGTGCAAGCTCTCTGTCACAGATGATAAAAACACAGTGTTGGCCCTAAATAATGCCATCCTGGCCAGTGATGTAAGCACTGAACTCACCTCTCCTCTCCATGTTCTCTACTACCACTTTACTCACTACTTAACTCTTCTATTGCAAATACAATTGGTTTAACAGCGAAGCTTTGAACAGTTGTTCTCAGTCTCACTCCATTATTTGATTTATTTAATTAACAAATTGACTGAATAAATCTGAATAAATTTGGTCTTGTAAAAGCCACTGGCCTAGTTCATGGATTAAATTAATATTCAAAGTGAGCATGGCCTGAACAGCCCTAGACCTTACACCCAGGTGCATCTCTACATTCCTGATATTGAAATGGAAGTGTCTGCAGAAAATATCTGGGAATAGCACAAAATATCTTTAATAATAACACAAAATATCTTTAATAATTACTAACAGTATGTTAATATTCAGTACCTTAAAAAAATTCCAAGTGAGAGCCATAGGAATGCATGGATTAGGCTGTAAAATGTCCAAACATGGGATTTTCTGCAAAACTTGGCACTAACAAGCAAACACAACTATACTGATGACTCTTTATTCTGCCACAAGGCAAAATGCACATTACTTGAACTGATCTCTTTCCTTCCTGCCAGATCAAATACAAAGAGAAGCACAACAAAGCCCGTGGGACCTACCACGTTGTCCCAGACACACCTCAGATCCTGCTGGCTAAGAACGTCAGCTCCCTGGTGTCTGAGGTAAAACATTCATTTCTCCATTAATTTCGTGTCCTTCCATCCTGGAGCTGCTGGGTTTGACCTGCTTTTCCCCTGTGCTGGCAGAACAAGTACAAAGAACAGAGCAAGAAGCAGCTGCCCCATGGCTCTTTCACCACCCTGCCCGAGACCAGGGACACTGTCCATGTGAAGGAGGTGACCAAGAATGTCAGCGAGGTGAGTTCAGCCTCAGCTCACCATCTCCAAAGCTGAGCTTGTCTAGCCCAAACTCCAAAAGCTGCAGCCAACACATTTTGGGAAGGAGGTGACTCCTCTTTATCCAGCTGCAGCAGCTTCAAGGAGCTTTTTTCCAAGTTTCTGTAGCATTTCCCTTCATGTGACATTCAAAACTCACATGTGGCCCTTGCTGTTCTTGGCAGACAAACTACAAGAAGAAGTTTGTGAAGGAGAAAGGCAAGTCCAATTATTCTGTCATGCTGGAGCCTCCTGAGGTGAAACATGCCATGGAAGTTGCTAAAAACCAGAGCACAGTAAGTTTGCCTCCTTTTTCCATTAATTTAGTAGGTTATGTCAGCAAATTCAGCTGGAAAAACCTGAGTTTATGGATTTCTGCATTTCCTCCCAGCCTCTGTGTTCAGGTGTAATTTTGAAAGATAAATTTACAATTACTTAGAAACATAAAACTGCACTGAAATAAGGGATTTGTATTTAAGTCCCATTGTAGGATTTCAAGTAATCTGGTGGAAATCACATCTAATAAGTTTTTTCAACCCTTCAGGCACAGACAGAATTTCCCATATTTATTTCTTTATTTGTAGACAACTTACAAAACCAGATTCCCAGATCCATGCCTTGTGAATTGATTTCCAAAACCAACCCATGCACTTCTCAGCAATATTGCTGTGTCCTTACCTGATGTATTCCCAATGAATAAACCTCATTAATTTTCTCCTCTCTGTCTTTTTCCATGGATTAGATTGAATACAAGAAAGATGCCAAATCCAAACTCCACTACACACCTATAGCAGATCGACCAGATATTAAGAAAGCAACTCAGGCTGCCAAGTTAATCAGCAATGTGAGTGGTTTTAAGCCTTCTGTGTAATCCTTTAGCATTAATTTAATGACAAAATCCAGTGGAATAATTAAAAGGGGGTTTCCTCACTGGTCAAGGATTCATTTCTCTTTTTAGATTGAATATAAGAAGCGTGGAGCAGCAGGTGTGGGTGTGACCATGCTGGGACGTCCAGACATTGAGCTGGCCAAGGAGGTGTCCAAACTGACCAGCCAGGTGAGGGCAGAATGAAAACTTGGTGAAACTCAAAGCAGTGAGAGAAACGACACATAAAATGAATTTACAGAGTGATGTCATGATTATAACTGAAATTATTTCCAAATTAAGGGAAAAGGGAGAGGAAGGGAATGTGGTGAAGTAAAAATGAAGTACCAGTACAGAGCATTTCTTTGTTAGACTTTTCTACTGTCATTAATGGAGATATAAAACCTTCTTAAGATGATGCTGTGACATAAATACTGAAGCTGAAGTGTTTGCCCTGTTCTTTTTGAAGCTCTTTTGGGTATTGGCTTTGCCAAACCCAGCCTTTACCTGACTCTTATTTTCCATCCTTTGAACGGACACGTGGTTTCTTTCTTTCTTTCTTTCATTCTTTCTTCTTTGTATCTTTAAAAGAATCTTGTGCCAGGACCTCGATCCCTCTTGGTTCTTTCTCACCCCTTCATGTTTGAATTCTGGGTTTTTGCCTTTCTGACCTTGCTTTCTTGCTGCTGCTTGTAGGCAGAGTACCTCAAACAACACATGAGAGGCCACGGAGCTGCTTCCTATGACACCCCCTGGATGAGAACCTTTAAGAAAGCAAATATGCTAAGTAGTCATGTAAGAGAATTTTAATTAACTGCCATGAATGCCATTGTTGTGCATCTGTCTCTTGCTGGCATAGTTATCTTGCAGTTCTGCAGCACCACGTGAAGCTTTAAGTGTTATTCTGCCCTTCATAATGGTTTTGGAGCTTCCAGGTTTTTCTATGGAAGGTTTCAGTGCACTCACATAATGTGAAAGCCCACCTTTTTCACCCAAAAACCTAAAATTTGAGCTGTTACTGTCCAAAAATGAAAAAAAAAACAACCCTGGGAAATATATGTGTAAATATATGTTTATGACCAACCTGAACAATGGTGCTGGTAATTTTCAGTGAACAGTCACCAGAACTTCATTTTAACGCTTCAAACTTCTATTAAAACTTCATTTAAACTTTAATTAAACTATTTTATTGGCTGGAATTTCCTAATGGAAGAGCAGGCTGTGACTGAATCAGTCCCACTGAGAAGTGCAGCCTGTACAGGTTTGAGGGCTCATTGTTTCTCAGGCTACTTCCCACATCAAAACCTTTGGAAAACAGAAAACCAGAGCCTGGATTGCCCATTTGGAAGTGGCAGCAGACAAGTCTGTGCCATTTCAGTTTTGCACATGTATTTCCAAGTGAAAAAAAAAGGGATTTTGTTTTTTCCATGTCTGGCTGTGTCTGCTGCCATGTTTGGGTGTTGGAATGTCCACCACGGTGTCTGCAGGAAAACCAAGGATCTCCTCAGATGAACCAGCAATTCTAAACTGATCTACAAGAAAAAGAAGAAATTCTGTTTGTTCCCATTCAGTGATGAGATCCTGGTTTTCCACCCTTTTTCCACTCTTGGTCTTCTAAACATTCTTTGCTGAGATAATTTTGGTTCTGAGGGAAAATGAGCTGCAGGAGGGGCAGTGAGGGAGCAAAGAATTATTAATGTCATCTTTAGCAGTTGTTTCTTCTCTTGGACGTCTCTTCTCATAAACTTTGTAAAGCATCATGCCCACTTTGTTCATCCAGTTGAGTTTTTTTGTTGGATTTTGTCTGTCTGGCTTGCTTTTAATTTTGCATTGATCTCCCAGCAACTCTTCTTTTGGGTTCCAAAAAGCTGTCATTCCTGTCAATATTGCTGTGCCTCCAGGCTGGGTCTGCTGGATTCTGATGTCCTACATTGCTGGGTTTGATTTGGCTGAAGCTGATGTGCTTTGGAAGTGTTACTAAAACCCTTGTGGAATCTAATTAATTATTTATCACTAGTAATTAGTTGTGTCACTGCTCTGTTTCTGATCATTAATGTCCTCCATTAATCCAGACAGAACACACTGTGTGCATAACAATGGATAGAAATGTATTTGATGTATTGACATCTTTTTTAAAGCTTTTATTTCTCCAAGAAGTGTATAAAATTTCTTCTAAGCACTCTTTCATATACTCTTACATTATTATATTTTATATATTATATATTAATGTTATATATAATTATATAATATATAATTTTCGTGTATTTTACTCTTATTATACCTGTCTCTGTTTGTCTTTGTGAAACATCTTAAATCAATGGACTGTTCCCATCAAGTGAAAAACTCTTCACCTCCAAGGGTCAGAATTTTGGCAACAAAATTCTCTTGGCTCTTGTGTTTTTACAAATGAGATGTGACCTCTCCACTGGAAGAAAAATTGCCAAGTGGTATCTTGTAAATGTCAAAGAGATGTAGATTTTCTTTCCATGTCAAGTCATTTTTGAAATCATCTTTATTCCAGTGGACACCTTCAAGTTCCTGCCCTTCCGTTCTTCTCCCCACCAGCCCCGCTGAAACAGGGCCCTCTGCAGCCCAACAGGTGAGTCCTGCAGAGCAGCTGTGACACCTCCTTGTTCTCTGTTCAGGTGAAATACAAGGAGAACTTTGCCAAAGAGTTGGGTAAAAAGCCAAAATACGATTTGAAGGAGGCCAAAATCTACAAGACCCTGAAGGACGCCCACAACATGGCCAGCGAGGTACGTTCGCTTTGCTTTTCCTTGGAGGAAATCACATCCAGCTTTCCCAAATCCCTCCTTTGCGTGCTTGGAACCTCCCCCACCCAGGCTGGACCAGCAGGGCCCTCTCCTGATGGCTTTGGCCCTTATTCCCTGCAGGTGAAGTACAAGGCAGACCTGAAGAAGCTGCACAAGCCCGTCACGGACATGAAGGAGTCGCTGCTCATGAACCACGTGCTGAGCACCAGCCAGCTCGCCAGTGCCGTAAGCTCGGGGTGATCCCACGGCTCCCAGGGGTGGGAATTCCCTTGGGAATGCTCTGCTAACTCCTCCTGTAACAGCTGCTCCCTGTGGTACCTCCATGGGCGTCACCTGGTAGTGATCTCTTCCTCTGTTTCCTAATGGTTCCCCCTTAATCCCGTGTTCGTGCTCTGGGAAGGGAACTCTCCATCACCTGCCCCACTGCTAATATCTTAAACACTGATCATTTTTACTGGATTGGTTCTTGATCCCCTTTTAACTGATTGCAGAACTGCTGATGTTTTAAATGCTCTGATAATTTTTCCTGGATTGGTTCTTGATCCCGTTTTTAACTGATTGCACTACACTAACAAATACTCTTTTTAATTTTTTAAATTTTTTTCTTTACTGATTACTATATTTAATTTTTTTTCTTTTTATCTGGTTTTTTGTTTTGTTTTGTTTTGTTTTTTGTTTTTTTTTTTTTTTACTTCATGTTTGTTTAACACTCCCCTATTTGGAATCCACATAATTGTGCCTAACAAAGTAATTGATAATGAGAAAAGGCAAAAGCTTTATTGCCTGGTACAGCCTTTTCATTACTCATTGTGTTTTCTTTCTTCTCTTTATTTTTCTTCTTTTAATCCTGGTTTGGACAAAACCTTTTTTGAAATCCAAATGACCATTAAAAAAAATAACTATCCCCCCACATCTTTAACCCCCAATATCAATTCTAAACTTCTTGGTTTTTGTTTTACTTCTTGCATTTCTAATTTCTCCCTGATGTTCCGTTGAAATGTTGCTTTGATTGGACCTAAGAAGTAAATTTGCTGAGGGGTTTTTTTTTGATTGAGATGATTTTTGACACCTTCCCTTCAGTACCAGTACAAGAAGCAATATGAGAAGAGTAAGGGTCACTACCATGTGGTGCCAGATAATCTTGAACAGGTTCATCTCAGGGAGGCCTCAGAACTCCAGAGCCACGTAAGTTGGACTTGTGTTTGTCATTATCCCGACTCACTGAGCTCCAAATTCCATCAAAATCCTCCCAGTAAATCCTCCAGGCTGGGACATTCCCTGTGCCTCCCTGCCCCACCAGCACTGCACACCTGGAGAAGGATCCAGGGAGCAAAACCTGCACATTCCCAAGTTCAGAACACATAAAATAGGTAAAATCTCCCTGTGATTCCTTCATTCCAAAGCCAATCCCTGTTGCTCACCTCTGCTGTACATGGATCCTTTTACACAGGACAATGCATTTTTCAGGGGGATTTATCTCTGGAGAAAAAAGGACCTGGGAATCCCAGAAACAGGGATCTGAAGGAATTAGGGTTGTTGCTGACAGTGGATTTCCAACTGCTTCATCCATTCCATGACCCAGAGGAGAGCTCTGCTGTCCTTTCCTGCATCCAAAATGGCTTTAACCAAAACTATAAACATGCTTGGGGGTTTTCCCTCTGGAATAAAACAGTGCATCACTCCAGAGAAATTCACAGTCTGATTTGGTCTCTGATCCTCTCTGTTCCAAGGATTTATTGGCTGTAAATCAAGAGACGAATTACTGCAAGAACACCAAGGGCCACAGCAGATTGTTCTGGTGCTTGGCACAGAATTCCAGGATGGTTTGGGGACATTTGGGATTATCCAGACCCACCCCTGCCTTGGACAGGGACACCTCCCACTGTCCCAGGCTGCTCCAACCTGGCCTTGGACACTCCCAGGGATGTTCAAGGCATGGAGAAGCAATAAAGGTCACACAGCAAAGGACCATAGGGAAATGGTTGTTAATCAGGTTGTTGTTAATCAGGCTGTAATTAATTTTGAAGTCAGTCCTTGTTGCTGCAGTTTGGGATCAGGCTCTGACTTGGCCACAGCATTACCTCACTGAGCACTCTGCAAAGCTGGATAACAGAACCCAAAGCAGGAATCATCTTCATGGACATTTTACTGCCTGGACACCAAATTCTACATTTGCTGATCAATAACACAGATTTCAGGAAGGCAAACTGCATTAGATATTCAATTTTTATCACAGAGCTGTTGATAGTAGGCACATAATTAGGTCTTTGATTATTTAGGAGGGTGACTTTCTGTCTTCTCTTCTCAGGTGAAATACAGAGAAAAGTATGAGAAGGAAAAAGGAAAACCCATGTTGGACTTTGAAACTCCCACATACCTGACTGCAAAGGAGTCTCAGCTCATGCAGAGCGAGGTAAAATCAATGCTGATAGCCTGAAAAGCTTAAAAATTTCTTTTTAAAATTAAACCTAATTTAACAGGCAATTCTACTTGCACCTTGTGCATGTTGATAGACTGAAAAATTATAGTTATTTCAGATTTCTTTATGATGGTTGTTAAATGCTGCACTGAACATTTATGACACTTTCCTGTCATGAAATGAGTTTATCTGTAATTTTTTGTCAGTAAATGAAGCTTAAACAAGTCATTGAGTAAGAAATGTGGTACAGAATTAATTTTACTTTTACAACACAGCACAGTATTTGTGCGTTATCACAGGACACAGAAAGTGCTCTGCTTCTTTTTTTTCCCCCTCAAAACTCCATTTTTGAGAAACTCTTTTATCCCCTGTGTGTCTCTGCTGTCACAGGTTCTCCCCTGACCTGTCATCTTCTTTTCTTGAGCAGTTTTTTTGTGTTTATTTGAAGTTTACTACTGTTCTGGCCCAGATGGAGGCTGCAAAGCAGCTGTGTAAGGCCATTAGTCCTTGTGGTACCTTTGAATGCTTTCCCTGCTCAGCTAAATGAGTAGAAACAGAAAAAATAAAGGCAGGATCAGGTCCTATTTCCATAGAAAGCAATGAGCTACTTCACAAGTTTCAGTGGGAACAGGATTTAGGAGCCCATTTAGCATCAACTCTACCCAGTGACGTTGACACCCTCCCAGCTTTGCACAAAATGAAAATATTGTAATAAACATTTGCTGTTTTGCCTTTTTTTTTTCCCTGCTTCTTCTTCTTCTTGCTCTCATTAGAAAGAATATAAGAAGGACTTTGAAGAGTCCATGAAGGGCAGGAACCTCACTGGCCTGGAGGTCACACCATCCCTCTTACATGTCAAATACGCCACCAAAATAGCGAGCGAGGTACCAGCTCCTCTGGGCTTCTTTCCTCTGCCTCCTGCAGCACTTCCAGCATTCCCAGTTCTTCTTCCCCACTCTCCTGCCCACCCACACTGAGCATGTTTACATCCATTTTGTGCTGTCAGCTAATTTGCCATGGACATTTCTTCCTTGTCCTTTAACCGTACTCCCATTTGCTGCCCCTCTCTGACTTCCCTCAGCCTAACTGGTCCATATGTGTGTGCCTTGGCAATTTATCTTCCACAATAATCTCTATCTTTTGTTGGAGCAGTTCTTCCATAACCCTCTACAATATTCTTGTTTTCCAAATATCTTTTTTTTTCTTTTCTTTTCTTTTGGAGCTTTTGGAATTCTTGTTTTTTTCATTTTCTTTAATTTTTTTTTTATTTTTTTTTTTTTTTTGCAACAAAGTTGGGAGAGCGTAAAAGTCCCTTTGGTCTGGGTTTGCAGTGTTTTTCCTTCTCCTTCTCCTGCAGAAAGAGTACAGGAAGGATCTGGAGGAAGGAGTCAAAGGGAAAGGACTGACAGCCTTAGAGGAGACTCCAGACATGCTGAGAGCCAAGAATGCCACTCAAATCCTGAACGAGGTATGGAAGAGCTGCTTGGAAAATGCCTGAGTGGATGGAACAGCCTCCAACTGCCCTGGGCAGGGACACCTTGCACCATCCCAGGCTGCTCCAGGCCCCATCCAGCCTGGCCTGGGACACTTCCAGGGATCCAGGGACAGCCACAGCTGCTCTGGGAATTCCAGCCCAGCCCCTCCCCAATCTCCCAGACAGGAATTCCTTCCCAATATCCCATCCATCCCTGCCCTTCGACCGGTGTGAACTTCATCATTCCCTAGAAACTCTTGAGTAGAGGGCAGGAAAGAACATGGATGAGGGAAGAAGGATCAAAGTGGACTTTTAAGTGAGCTCTTTCCTGAGCAGTCACTGTCAGGAATTCAGATGGGAAACAGGAGCTGGGATCAACACCCACTCAAGGACCTCATTAATTAATTAATCAATCAAGGAACTAAACCAAGATTTCAGTCATGAGGTACAAACAGAAATAATCTGGCATTATCTAATTCGTGTGCATAATTATGAGTTGATATTAGAGGTATTCCTGGTTTGGGGCTGGCACTGTTCCTGGTTGGGATGGGCACTGGTCCTGGCTGGAACTGGCATTGTTCCTGGTTTGGGATGGACACTGTTCCAGGTTTGGGATGGGCACTGTTCCTGGTTGGAACTGGCATTATTCCTGGTTGGAACTGGCACTGTTCCTGGTTGGGACTGGCACTGTTCCTGGTTGGGACTGGCACTGTTCCTGGTTGGGACTGGCACTGTTCCTGGTTGGGATGGGCACTGTTCCTGGTTGGGATGGGCACTGTTCCTGGTTTGGAACTGGCACTGTTCCTGGTTTGGGATGGACACTGTTCCAGGTTTGGAACTGGCACTGTTCCTGGTTTGGAGCTCACACTGTTCCTGGTTGGGACTGGCATTATTCCTGGTTGGGATGGGCACTGTTCCTGGTTGGGACTGGCATTATTCCTGGCTGGAACTGGCACTGTTCCTGGTTGGGATGGGCACTGTTCCTGGTTGGGACTGGCATTATTCCTGGCTGGAACTGGCACTGTTCCCGGTCTGTGGATGTGACCCTGCAGCTGCTGGCCCTTCCCCACGAGCCATCCCTGTGTCCCCTGCAGAAGGAGTACAAGAAGGCCTTGGAGCTGGAGATCCGTGGGAAGGGCCTGACCGAGCTGGCGCTGGAGACGCCGGATTTCGTCCGGGCCAGGAACGCCACCGACATCGCCAGCCAGGTCTGTGCTCCCTGCCTCACTGAGCTCCTCCTAAGGGAAAATCCAGATTTTCCTGGCTATCCCCAGTGTGAGATGATGTGCAGAGGTGACTGAGGCCCCTAAACGTGAGCTTTGCCCGACAGATCAAATACAAACAGTTGGCAGAAATGGAGAAAGCCAGCTACACCAGTGTTGTTGATACTCCAGAGATTATTCATGCCCAGCAGGTCAAGAACCTTTCCAGCCAGGTATCTTGAGTGAAGCAATTAATCCTGCTCATGTGGGAACTCCAGGAAGTACTAATTAAACACCCAAATAACCACCTCTCACAACCTTCAGGAGGCACCAGGGAACAAATCTTTCCAGAGCTCTGGAATTCTACGGCAATAATCAAATTAATTTTACTGCTGTGTCAAGTGACACAATAATTCCTCTTGCTTTGCAAAGCTAATTCTTTTTTGAGCAGATTTTTCTTAATTTTCTACTCCTCAATAACCTGCTGTCTAAAATAAATCTTGCACAGAGGCATAATCTCAATTTCTGTCAGACAGAGAACTCACATCTCCACAAAGATGGGCACTACTCAACCATCAATAACTCCAGTTTGTTTCTTGCTGCTTTTGTGTTTTCTATTTTAATCCATTTGGGGTTTTCCATCAGAAAAAATACAAGGAAGATGCAGAGAAGAACATGCCCTACTATGTGCCTGTGGCTGACACACCAGAAATGCAGCGGGTCCGAGAGAATCAGAAGAACTTTAGCATGGTAAGCCCAGAAAGAAATTTAAAAACCCATATTTTTCTCATTTTTGAGGAAAATTGTGAGGGAATTTGTACAGAGTAAAGTTAACATTTGACATTTTCCCTTTACACAGCTTCAGTATCAGTCAGACCTACAGAACAGCAAAGGAAAAGTCACAGTGGTGCAGGACACCCCAGAAATCCTGAGGGTGAAGGAAAACCAGAAGAATTTCAGCTCGGTATGATCACCTCTGTCTTCACTGCTCAGCCCAAAAAATAGAGTTTCATATCTTTAATAAATTACAGTTTTTTGGTGCTTCTCCTACAGGTACAGTGGATTTAGCTGGGCTATGTAAAGTGGTTTCCTGCTGTTTTTTGTGGCGTGATTGCCCTCTTTCACAGGCACAGCTGTGATAGAGTTAAACAATCCCTCATTAAATTCATATAATTATTGTCCCTTTCCCTTGTGCTGTTCCCATGCCAGTCCCTCCCTGTCCTGCTGCCCCTCGTGCTCTCTGTGCCTGAGTTGTTGCCCAGTTCCTGTTGCCATCAAGTGCCTCAAGTCTCCTGTGGCATTTTGCCTCCAGCACCATTAACAAAGTGGGAAACATTTGTATAAATCAAATTAGAGCAAATAATGATCTTCAATCCTAAAATTAGCCCACAAATGTTTTGATTATGGAATTGTGGAATGGGTGGAAGGGACCTAAAGCTCATCTTCTTCCATCCTGCCATGGGCAGGGACTCCTTCCAGTAGCCCAGGAATGTTCCACTGAAACATGTTTGATAATTTGATTTATTGTGTAAATTATCTTCTACTTAAAAAACATAAAATATAAAAAATCAGCTCTTCTTTTTCCCCCCAAATGGTGCTCACTTTGGACACCTTCAGAGAGGCAGCAACCAGAGTGGATCCTCTGGGCTTTCAGCTGCTCTGTCGTGTCCAAATTCAGTGTCTGGGAGCAAGAACGTTGTGTTTTGGATGCTTAACCTTGTTGTCTTCATTCTAAACGTTAAGATTTTGTATAAAGAAGATATTGGAACTGGAACCACAATTGAAAAGACCCCAGAGATGCAGAGAGTTAAACGAACCCAGGATAATATCAGCTCGGTACACAAGAATTGATTTTTAATACTCACTCTACTGCTGCTAATTCAACTTGAAATAATATTTTTTTTTATATTTTTCTCTTCTTTACATCTTGCTAACAGTGGTTTGGCAATAACCCACCCAGTTAAGGGTGACTTTCTGAAAGGTTTTGCCCATCTTTGTTACTTTAACAGTAACCTCTCTAATGATTAACATTCCACTTCTTACTCACAACCCATTTCTAAACCACAAAAGCTCTTGCTGTCAATTTAATCTCATCCCAGATATAGTTTGGACAGAAAAAAAGAAATATTTAGGTGGGATGTGTTGAAATCATCTGTTCCAACCCTATGGCTCAGCTTTAGGCTGAGTTGAGTTTTGAGGATCCCACAGGATGAAGATTCCACAAGCTGTTCCAGGGTGGGACCATCTCCCAGGAAAATCTGTTTTACTCTGCTCAGACTGAACTTTCTGGTGGTGTTTTTTTTGTTTGTTTTGTCCTGGCAACTTGGATGTTATCTGAAAGGTTACAGCACTCTAAAACTGGAATAATTTTAGCTATTAATTTTATTTCAAAGCTTCTAAACCTCCTCTATGCTTTTTTTTTTAATGGTGGTGTCATTTAGTATCATGCACTAACACTGCAGCCAGTTTGTTCATGCAGAATGTGTTAAAAATGTTTAAAATGTTCTTGTGAAAGGCTTTTTTTGTTGTTAGCAGAGCAGAAATGCAATGGCACCACCACTGCTGCAACGCTGTGTGATGATTCTCACCTTTGTTAAATAGGAGGGATTCTTACACATCCCAAATTCTCCTTTGCTTGGTAGAAAGGCCAAACAGTATCAGCTTTAAAGGAATTTATCTGGTTTTATAAAACCCTTTCAGTGCCACTCCCAGTGACTCAACAGCTGAATTGCCTTGTCACTGATTCCTGGGGAAGGTGAGGAGAAGGTGTGAAGTCCTTTAAACTTCCCCTCTCCACAAGATCAGGATAAAGCTCTTTGTGAACCTTTGAAAGCTTTCCTGTGAATCCTTTTCCTTTCCCTAATTCCTGTGCTGGAATTTGCAGGTGAAGTACAAGGAGAGCATTGGGAAAGGGACTCCCATTCCCGACCTGCCAGAGGTGAAGCGTGTCAAGGAGACCCAGAAGCACATCAGCTCGGTAATGTCCC